>VZTU01013773.1:396603-413656 GCA_013400835.1 Zapornia atra
AAAAAAAAGGATACAAAACCCCCACCCAAACAGGAAGCTACATCACAGCCTCAAAAAAATAGTTATACATAATCAGAACCATGCATTTAAAGCTCAGTATCCTGTGATATACTAGCGTGGTTTCTGGAGGACCACAATAAAAGCTTCTAGCAGTTCCATTCTCTAAAGTGCTGCTAAGATTTAAACCTATGGAATTGACAAAAAAAGTACAGTATTTATACCATGTTGTTTGTCGCATCTGGGGGGAGGGGGGGAATCAAAAATATTAGTAAAAGAGCAAAATTTTAACATCATTATCTGATAACACACTCTACATAGCATCTCATGCACAAGCCACAAGCATATTTTCACATCTACATTGTATTATGATTAAAGACCTCTATTTAGCATGACCATGATGCTGGCAGTGAAAAGTCATGCTCTCCAGATAACAGAGCCCTCTTATTGTTATATTTTTGTCTTTAAAAACTAATGTTGCCCCATGAGCGACCCAATAAAGTTTCTTCCTCTGGAATTTCTTACAAAGCTGTGTGCTACAAAATTGCAAGTTTTGGATCCTGTTGTCACTGTCGGTTCATGCAGTTGAACTGCTCTGTCCCTACTCACAAGCTCCATCCAACAAACTTACAGGTCAGGGTTGGATTTTTATCACAAGTTGGGGTTTATTTAATGCTTATTTCTAACAGCACAAAAAGACGTATTAACCAAAAGCTCAAAATGAGTGTTAATCATAGAATGGCATGGGTTGGAAAGGCCCCCAAGGATCATAGAGCTCCAACCCCCCTGCCACACGCAGGGCCACCAACCTCCAGGCCTGGCTCTACACAAGGTTGCCCAGGGCCCCATCCAACCTGGCCTTGAACACTTCCAGGGACGGGGCATCCACCACCTCTCTGGGCAGCCTGTTCCAGCACCTCACCACTCTTTCTGTAAAAAACTTCCCCCTAATATCTAATCTAAACCTTCCTTCCTTAAGTTTTAATCCGTTCCCCCTTGTCCTGCCATTATCTGCCCTTTTAAAAAGTTGAATCCCCTCCTGCTTATAAGCTCCCTTCAGGTACTGGAAGGCTGCAATGAGGTCCCCCCACAGCCTTCTCTTCTCCAGGTTGAACAAGCCCAGATGCTTCAGCCACAAGCCCATCTCCTTCAGCCAAACTGTTCAAGTCAAACTGTTGCAGCTGCAAGTAATGACTAGATTACTAGCAATTATTAAAATACCAACTATATTCTCGAAGTAACTTGATTTTAAAATTTCCATCAGATTGACAGACCAAGATGTTCTAGACACCTTTATAACTGCAAGTTGGGGGATCTCCAGTGATTATACAGAGTGAAAACAGAATAAACTATTTCTCCCTGTGGCACCATAAGGCAAAGTCCCCACCAGACACATGTTTTTCCTTCTCAAAACCCTGCCCCATTTTCCCCAACACCAAAGTCCTCTCTTCCTGCAAGAGCAGTTACAAGTGAACTTACGGCTCCCGCCAGCTTATACAGCTGGCTGCCCAATTCCACATTCAACCACAGCAAGATGAGCTTCAGGCAATATGTAAAGAGAAAAGAATCAAAACCAAATAAACTAAAACCCACTCTCTTGCCACTGTCAACACTGAAAAGAAATAATTTAGTTAGGTAGAGCAGGCTGCGAGTTGATAGCTCTCACTTTTTCTCTGTATTTGACAGCAGATTACTTTTAGGTGAATGACTACACGCCAAGGTATGGTGAACAGGCTTTTACTCATAACTGAAGACATTCCCTTTATTATAAGTACTCCTGCTGGCATCAATCTCCTGTCCAGCACCTTAAGCAAGCATCATGTTATTCTGTGCTTTCACCAAATTTGAGTGTTAAAGAATAAAATGTCAATGCACCTCCAGCCTCCTTTATATTTGACAAATCAGTATCTGCAGGACCATGCACAGCTGTATAAATTCATACCTGGAAAGGAATTTCTTCCTGCGGATTCTGGTTTTGGGCTTCTCTGTTGGTGGCAGTTGGGTTTTTTTATTTGCAGAGAAAATATCACACAATTTTATTAAAACCTTCAAACAAATTGTATCAACAGTTAGGACAAAAACAAACATACACAACTTTTCAATAACAGCTTTTGCTCATTTCTAGAACACTAGTTCTGATCTCTGCCATAAATTCTCTTCTGTGGGTGCCGTTCTGACCATTCAATTTGATAACGCAAGCTAATTGTGATGTAATGAAAATGGATGTTCATTCATCAAGATGCCTCGTAAAGAGATTTTCCACAGATCCATCTAATTCATTTACCAAGCACTGGTTGGCTTGCAAAGTCAACATGCTTGTGTATCTTTTGACAATCAAAGCTGCTTGGCTCAGTTAAAAGGCATTCAAACACACCTTTGTTGTTATATAAACTTTTACAAGTCCAAATCAAACAAACAAAAAAGGGAAAAATATGTAAGTAATAATGGATCTAGTGAGGTTAGCAAAAAGAATCTACCAAGTCATGATGGCAAAATTTACCTGAATTATGCAACGCTATCTATATATATATTTGAAATACAAGATGCTCATTTGAACACACAGGCCTGTCCACATGGCAGATTGTGGTGGGCACTGGTTAGTTTGCCAAGGAGGGATGGAGAGTATGATGTCAAGGAGGGAGAAGAGGAATAGAGGTACAAAATCCCTGTAATCAACAGAACATAGGACTTTCATACAAATCTTCCCTTAAAACAACACTGTTGGGATGAAGTCTTCAAGCATTAGGCTGCTGTGGAAGGTTGGAAACTCTGCCTCTGTTTAGAAAGCATTTTCCCCAATTTGCATCTCCAATTCTCACATTCATGTGGTGCGAAAATGCTTCACAAAACTCACTTTGATCAGCTGTGTGAGCTGGAAATATATTCTCCCACCCGCATTTTCTCCCTGGCAAGTTCAGAGCTCCACGGTGTTCAGTTGGGACTTCCGAAGACCCACTAAGTTATGGAAAAATGATCCCCCAGCACCATGGCTCAGTCAAACCCTGTTCATGGCCATATTTCACTGCTTGGTTGAGCCCAAGTGTTTCAGGTCAGCCAAGCTCATAGACCTTGGGGTTATCCAAGCCAAAACCAAAGTAATTTTCAGATAAAGAATAATTTACAAAAAAATTCGAATTAACAATTGCATCATACGTAAAGATGACTTTAAAACTTCAGGGATTTTAAGCAAAAAATGTATATATGAAAAATAAATAGTTCCAATATGCTGAATTCGTCCAGATAGTTTGTGGATATACTGTCATGCATTTCCCCTGAAATCTCTCTTCCTCAATTGCTTCTCCTATAAAAGTCCTCCACACGCAATTTAAAAAAAATTAACTCAAAACTGTGCTGTATGACCTAACAGGTTGGCAGAAATAACTGTTCCCTTCAAGGCGGCAGCTAGAACATGTCCAGTTTGAAGTCCCCTAGTACAGTGGAGACTAACCAACTGGAGGGCACCCAGTGGGAGGCCACTGAGATGGTAAGGAGGCTGCAGCACATGATTCATGAGCATGGACTGTGACAACTGGGATCCAACTCTGCTCTTCAGTACCTCAAGAGGCAGGGTCTACAGAGAAGAGCACACCAAACCCTTTTCAAAAGTGCACAGGGAAGGGGCATACAAGAGGCAACCAGCACAAGTCACAACAGGGGAAACTACAACTCAGCAACTTGGTTTCACTTAGCCACTCTTAATGAGGATTATTTTTTTTTCCTTTGTATGCAAAGTTGCACTCTTTCCAACCTCGGAGAGATTCAAAACTCACCTGGAGCAAGACCCCTAGTAACGCGATCTGTCTTTGAAGCCAGCGCTGCCGGGGCTGGGGCGGGGGGGGGGTTGGACCAGATGACCTCCAGAGGTTCCAACCTACATTTTTCAGTGATTCCATGATCTATTCTAGGAGGGCATGCTTGGTATAGGATTACAAGTGTAATATAGCAGCAAGCCAAAATGCACTGCCAGCCAAAATGCAAGAATAGAAGATCTGCTCTATGGTCTTTTGACATACCCTTGTGAGCAGATGCTTCAAAATGCTGGGTCAAAACTTATGGGGAAGCGCACGGGGAAGGAACAACAATGGAAGCAGGAAAAGAAATGCAAACTCACAGTTTTTCTGACATATCTGTACAAAAGGACTTGTACCTTATACACAGCAGATCATGCATCCTGTGGCTTGCCCTTCAGCAACAGAGGTAGCACAAATGCTGGTAGTATAGACCTGACTTGAAGGGGAACAAACATCTGGGATGAAACATAAGTGTTCTGAAATGGAAGTTTTCTTTTTTAAGATGCCCTCTACTGTTTCATTCCCACTAGATCCTACTCTGAAGTCACAATTAAATACGTACATACCACCCATTTTGTCTCAGGGCTAGTTCACTGCACAACATCTTGGGAAAAACATGGGGAAGAAACTTGTTTGTCTAAACAGAATCATCTGATAGCTAGCCAAAGTCACACAAACACACACACATAAAATCTGTAACAAACGCACAGGGAAAATAGATTTTCTGTAGCACAGCTGACACAACAAACTTTCCTCCAATATAAATGTCCTCCTGGTGTCTCATAGAGACAGGATGGCTACAGGAATTATAAGCACTTGACAGGCTGGGCCAGAATTCAGCTGATATTCCTTAACAGAACCCCACCAAAGAGCATGGCCTGCTGTGCTTTTGTCCCACATCTTGAAATACCTTTGGTGAAGTCCATTGTGATAACTTTGATTCATGACTCTGGACAGTCCTCATGACAAAGACTGCTAAGGAGAATAGACTGGTCCTCTCCATGTCTGACAGTTTAAGTTGGGAGCTGATGGAAACGTACCACCTTTTTGAACAATGTGAAACCAGTCTACCATACACACTGACTTTAGAAGTAATTATTGCTCTCTTAATAAATATAATTAAGATACTGTGTGTCTAAAGTCCACGTTAGTATTAGGAGACTAACTGACATTTACTAAGTAGACTGGAATCTGGCCATAATTTAGGTTTCCTAGGGTGAAACAAGTCAGAAGAGCACACACTGGTGAAAAATTTAAACCCCACTCACTCCATGTTGCTTTAAGTTGTGGGTAGTTATAAAAAAGAAGCTCACAGGCAAATCATGGAGTCTGAAGTGACCAGACTTGGGTGAAAGTAAATTTAGAAATTAAAATCCCAGAGAACTGATGCACTAAAAGGTTGGTAATAAGTAAGAAGGTTGAGACATGTTACAGAGAGGGTATTCAATCAACAAGACTGTCAATTCCCACATTCAGAAAACATAGCCTCTATCGTAAAAGTTTCTCTGTGAGCTGGGTGCAATTACATGAGCATACATGTAAGGAAAGGAAAAGAAAAAGGCCGGGGGGGGGCGGGGGGGGTTGAGAACAACATGGACATGACACGACAGACAAAACATAAAATGAATGGAAAAGAGAGAGAACATCTTTTCAATATTAGGAAGATTTCCATTTTGCTGGCCAAAATGCTAAGCCTTCTGAGACATCTGATGAAAGGAGTACAATCGAATGTGTTGAATAGGTACTGCAGGAATGCTATCAAATCCATGGGAAAGATGTTAAATGCTAAATTCCTCACTGCTCTTGACAAGTCACAAATTAACACTTTGAACACACACTGCATTGATGCAAAGCAAAACCACCTATACCAACTAGTAACAGCAGCCATGTGCAAATCCACATTAATTCCAACACCTTTTGCTAACTCCCTCATTGCAAAGAAATAAACACAAAAATAACCCAACTAACATACATCTGCAAATCAGCTAACAAGCAAAGAATAAGCCCTATATGCGTCTCAGAACACTAAAGCCCTTTGAGGGAGCAAGTGTGGCAGAGTTTGATCAGGGACTGAAGATGCCAACACTTATCAGTTCCTAAATTCCTGCCTGCTGGCTTGTCGAGCATCATTTACAAAAAAAGCAGCCTGAGCAAACAAGACACACTTCACAACTCAAGATAGTGCAGCATCAGAAATTCAGGATTTAAAAAGATAGATCTAGTTAACCCATTTAGAAAATAGAGAAAAACTGAATAACCACTTAGACCTTTGAAGAAAGTATGTGGATGCCATCTAATACTGGTATCAGGGTTCATAAAACTAGGAAGGTTATACAGATTAGAGGTTTAAAAATATCAAGAAAACCTAATTGTAGAATCACACTCTGTTGTCCCCCAGTGGTCTCCTTATGTCAATCACGATTTTCTTATTTGGACAATTCAAGTAATCAGATTAGATCACCAAAAAAAGTTGGAGAATCCACTAATTCAGTTAGGGAAACAAAACCCTGAAACATTCCGCAGTACGTTTCCATATATTTAAGGATTTTAACCTGAGAACACCAGCTTACAGGTAGATTTTAAGGAATTGCAACTCCCCTTGTTAGCGTTTTTCTTGTGTGTGTTAACAGAACCAAGAACATGCCTACTACCTTCCTCTTCAGAGGTCTAACTAAAAATTTCACACACATCCATATAGAAAGAGCAAAATAATCAAAAGGTGCCCTTCAGACCGAGCATCACCCATTCCTAAACACATCTGTGCCAAAAGCCATAGCATGTTTTTTTTTGAGTAACCCAAAGGAACTTTTCTGTGAAGAAATTAACTGTATCACAAAGTTTTGTCATTCAACAGTACTCTACATTTTTATGCAATGCATGACCTTCTCTTTCAACACATTTTGGTTACTGCAATTGCCTGTGGCAACCCAGACTGTAATAAAGAAGTGAGACCACACACTATTTGCATAGCCTAAAAAGCACTACATCTTAATTAAAAAATCCGTACTTGTGCAACAAACTTTGCTCTGCAGGAGAGGACAGCATGGATTTCGGCTTTGTAACAATCATTGGTATTTCTTCAATTAATCTTTACTTCAAGTAAAGTCACCTCTGCCATCTCCCTTTAGGAATGCATTGACAATGCTTTGTAGTAGCTCCTAATACATCCTCTCCTCCTCACATCTTCAGTTTTACGCAGATTAACATAGCTTATTAATTAAATGCTTAAGTGTTTCCTTAGACACATACTACTGTGTTTTGTCTTCTGCCAGCCTACCTTTCACCCAAAGGAACGCTGCTTGTGTGTGTGGAAGGGCACGCTGGGGGAAGCAACCACATCTGTTACAGCACCCCCTTTCCTTTCTCCAAATTTTAACCCCTCATAGATCCAGCAAATTAATTCCACATGGGGACGTGCCCAATTTCTGCCCAAAGGTAATTTCCATAGAAAGTAGTTGTAGAAAGACTGAACATCACCAGTTCATCCACTTTTTCAAAACACGGTTTCTACCATAAGCTACTCCAAGACCTTCAGCGAGCACGCACCCCTGCCAGCCCCCATCCCTTGCAAGGGCACAAGCTCACAGATTCTGTCAACTTGCAACAGTTTGGCTCAAGGACTTACTTATGACACTCGAGCAAAATCCTGTCGCCTCACAGCATGAGCCAAAATGCTTCCAAAGAGCTGAGTCCCTCGGACACCATAGGAAATAGGAGGAAAAGGAGTCCCCAGAGAAGAGGGAGCTGCTGGTGGGTGTGGTGACAGCGTCTTCCTGAAGCCCTGAAGCTGAGGAATGAGCACAAAGCTTAAAACCTGCCAGGTGGTGCCTCACTGCTGCTACTTCAGATTTTTAAAATATTAAATAAACAAACCCCAAACCGCACAAACACCATCCCATACACGTTTACCAAGCTTACACGCCAAGGCAAATTTTCTGGGTTAACCGCTTACCAAGTAAGTGTCATCTTTAATCTTAAAACTAGCTGAACATTAAGTAGAATTCAATTTGCCAAGCAGCATTTCTGAGGGCTTTCTAACAATAGCAACCGTGCAAACGAGCCTAATATTGCAAGAGCTCATTCATTCCTTGGTTTCTCAAAACAAGTGGATGGAAATACCCTCCCCCTTATATGCAAAGGCTTCTGAACGTGTTTAAACTTACATGCCAAGTGACATAACAAGCCAGTCAACAGGAATATCTAGCTGCACAGGGCTGTTGTCTTCTAAGATGTATAAGGGTCAGGGCAAAGGTTTCATAGAAAAGCAACAACACCCTTTAAAATACAGAATTTGAACACACACACAGAAAGTCTGAGCCATAGATAAAGAGCCTATCACGTTATGCCTCCTCTGAACATTTTAGAGGTAAAAATGGTACAGTCACAAGCATGAGAAAACGCTTACCGTTAGCAATCACAGTCCTCTGTACTGCTAAATTTTGCTCTCCTTCTACTCCTGGCCACTTTCCTAGCAGTATTTCAGAAATAGCACTGTACACTAGGTTCCGTGCTCCAGAAACAGTTACTTTTCCACAAAAATGATACAAAATATGATGCTTCTTGGGAAATCAAGATGATCTCTCTTAAATTGCACATACTCATAACCATTGGTTGAAATTGATGTGATTTTTTAAGGTATGGTCACATTTTATTCACATTTACATTTATGGCAGAAAGGAGTATCACAGAACTCAGTTTTCTTACATTACATGAAGAAAAGACACATTTTGCAGACATGAACAGCTAATACATTACCAAAGCATACAAAGAACCTCTATACTTAATGACAAAGGGGCAAGCTTATAAAGGACACATGGCTCTGAAGGTCCTATTTTATATTTCACATGACTCCTGAATAATCAATAAACAGTATTTTTAGCCCCAAGATGTAGTAAAAGAAGGATAAAGTTCTCAGCCATGAAAATGAGTTTTCCAGCTATTCCAACTTCGTACTTGTTATGACCAAGACTAAATCCTACACCTTCCTCTGCTACGAAGTAAATACAGTACATAACATCTCTTAAACTCTATGTGGCAGCAGAAGTAAGACAAGGAAGGATGAAGATGAAAAAGCAACTTAGAACAGGCATTTTTGATGCCAAGCCCATCATCGTTATTAATAGGTCATGCATGAACCCCATGTGATGCTCTGAGCAAAATTAAAAATACAGAACCCATTGACAAGGGTCCAGTTGTTATTTCCTATAATACTGACCTGTAACATAGCAAACAAGGAATTTTGTGTTTACGAATAGAGAGGCATAGCAAGAACTGCAGTGTTCATCCTGAATTACCTTGGGATATCTGAGTGCCTGATCATAAAGAATAGAGCAAGCAAGGACTAACAAGGACCTGAAATGTGATTCCAGCATTACTGAGGGGATCGAGAATGATCAAGTTGCCCAGGGCAGGAGGACAAGAGCATTGGAGAATTACTACACAGCGCTCCTGAAGCAAGGGAGTCCCCAAGAAACCTCAAATACAGGAACAATTAAGACTTCATTAACCACAACTTAAAAATGCATTTTTCTCACCTTACCAGGAAAGCACAGCCAAGACAGGATATTTAACCACTGCCTTTGACAACATGAACCAAGTTTATGCCTATTTCTAGTGTAACAAAAGTACCTGAGAAACACAAAATATTTCTTTTGTTTTGTTTTTGTTTTGAAGATCATTAAAGAGAACAAGCTGGCAAGCTCTCAGAGCTACGTTTCTTTCAAAAGCAGTTTCAGGGTACAAGCAATGGCAGTAGGAGCCAGGTTTGCAAAACAATTTCCATTATAATATTGTTTCCAGAGGTTTTTAACTTTCTCAAATATTTACTCTTTTATTTGAAAGGTTTCATATTCACTCTGGGAACGCTTTTGATAAGTATCTGAATATGCTTCTTAAAAACAGGTATGACAAAATAAACATAAGGTAAAATGTGATCACTTTGAGACTACATAACGATAACATACATGAGGGTCTATACAATCAATCTAAAACTGACACCTCCCTGATAGCTCAGCTATGCAACCAAGACATTGGGGGTGGAAGGGGAGAATGAACATGTAAAAGTTTAGATTTATATGCCTCACGAACCAAATCCATTCCTTTATTTTCTTCTGCTTGCAATACGCCTATGGATTGGCCTGCTTACAAAAAAAAAAAAAAAAGTATTCTGAAGAAATTAAATCCAAACCTCAAAATTATAAACCAGGACTCTTCCATCTGGAATTATTCAAAGGCCCATACGGTCATATTTTTAATGTAGAAAAGTTCTGTAAGCTGATACTTACTTGCCTTTCTTATGATTAGCTGCTCCACAACATACTAGCTTTAAAATATGGGGCTTGCAATCTGGTCTTGTAAACAAAATGAAGTTAAAGCTATTAACTCATTAATTCGAGGGTATTTTCATAAAGCGTATAGATGCTCAGAGACTGATTTAGGTTGGCTTCTTTTGTCTTTTAACGCATGGCAGCAGTAAAACCAAATTAAAATACATTGTCCCATCTGAAACATAGGCGTAACTGCCTTAGAAAGGACAGATAAACAAATAATAATCATCAAGTGGGATAATTATGTCATAACCTGCATTCCAGTTTGGCGTTTGTTCAGTTCAAGAAACAGTAACGCATTTGTTCATATATGGGTTTTGATAGTACATGATTACATAGCCTGATGCTACACATCCACCTTTATCTGAAGGCTTTTGGAAGGAAAATCCATTCCCAAGGTGGGAGCACCTGCTCTCTCTTTTCACAGACCTTTTTTTGAGGACAGCATGATGTGGAAAAGGAAGAAAAGAAATAGAAAGCTGATAGGTTTCAGAGAGAGGAATAGGGATGTCCAACAGCACTCAACTGGCTCCCCGACTGCTTTATGGCAATGACCAGTAGTTTTTCCTCCATCAGAGCATTAGCCCTGTCCTCATGCCTTGAGGGGGAATTTTCCTCTCTGTGATGAAAAGCGAGCCAACTTCAACCATGCCAGCAGACACAATGGAGTAAGACAGGTCTTTGCGAAGGGGAAATAGACCACGTGTTGCCCATACCAGGCGGCACACAACAGCTCAGCAACTTCTGCTTTCTTTCCCCTATACATGCACTCAAGAGCTTTTCTTCAAAAGGGCAGAAGCATAATGCCTTTACACTTTCCAAACCATGGTTTCAGACCACCATCTACCCAACCCACTTTTAAAAGCCCTGTCTTCTGTCCTCCGGAGACAAGATGGTAAGTCTACCCTCCTGACTGGGTCCAGCACAGTACCACACAGATGAGCTTACAGAGAGAGCGCAACACACGGTCCCAAGAGCAGCAGTGCATCATCTGTGGCCCAAGGAGGGACCATAGCATGTGAGCAGCAAGAATGCAGCAAAAACTTGAGTCCATATGATTTGTTCTCACCAACACTTTCAGTAGTGTTTCCATACAAACAGGACAATGACCCACTGAAGGACAATAAATGCAGCCTCAAAACTAAAATCTGCACTTTTTCTGGTAGGTAGAAAGTATCTGAACTGCTCAATATGCAGCTCCTCTTGAAGGCTGACTCAAAAGGGAGCGGAAAGAGAACTGCAAAATTACTCCAGAAAAGCACATCAGGCAACGAGACCACAGTACATAGCAGAAATACTGCAGAACCTCTTGATAATTACAACCAACATGCTATATGGCGACTACAGGTCACTTCCTAGATCAACAAAAGCAGCAGCACTAGAAAGCACTTAAGTATGGCTGTGTATTCAATTACAAAACCAAAGACACATTTCCTCCTAATTATGTTGACACATGTCGGTTCAAAGAATATTCTCAGGGAAAAAGCACACACAATATACACTATGCATGTGAAACAGAACATGTGCAGCAAGAAATCATTAACACCACAAAACATAAAAATCAGCTGTAAAAAGCAGCAGAGAATCTTCAGTGATCTGATGTTACACTTCCTTCTAGGCTTCCTGTTGTACATGTGTAATTGCTGCAATAAAAGTCCTTGGAAAAATGAGTCATGGCAAAAAAAAATAATCAAACCATAATGATTAACGAAGAAGTGGACTGTACCTTACACTGTAAAAAAAATTGCTTCTCCAATATAATTTCTTTAAAAATAAGATTATGTTATATGTTAAAAAAGCACAGCTCTATTTTGCAAAAAAAAACCCAAGTTCTATCACACTAGCATTGTCAGTCATCTTAAAATGCATTAACCATTCAAAAAGAAAAAAAAAATTCCAAAAATCCAAACATCAAAGCAACCCCACAAATGTAAGAGCCTTCAGGACCTCTAGAGTCTGTTTTACAAATGTCAACAAAACACTTTCTTAATTCACTAAACTATGAGTAAACTGCCCCTAAAAACAAGTACAAAGTTACCTACTTTCAGTGTTATACCAGTATAGAAGATAGTCTTCCTGATGCTTTTAAGCACACATGCAAAATTAAAAGGAGGAAGATGAGAAAGAGGAAAGCCATTAAATAAGATGCTGGCTGCCATATAAGAAGGACGGTCCTTGTTAGAACTGAGGAAAAGATCCTTTCTGGACTGAACAGCCCATATGGTGCAGCAGCAAGACCTCCTGTTCTGAGCTTCCCGAGAAGGGCCCAACAACAATGCGTGTTCCTGGAGCATCGACATGATTTGGTTTTCCATTTCGAGAATATCATAGAATATTTAAGGTTGGAAAAGATCATTAAGAACATCAAATCCAACCAGCTGTCCAATTCCACCATGTCAACTAAACCATGTCCTGGAGTGCCACGTTTACACATATTTTTTTTTAATGCCTCCAGGGATGGTGACTCCACCACCTCTCTTGGGCAGCCTGTTGTAATGCTTCACCACTTTCAGTGAAGAAATCTTTACTGGTATCCAATCCAAACCTCCCCTGATGCAACTTGAAATCATTTCCTCTCATCCTATCGCTAGTCACTTGGGAGAAGAGACCAACTCCCACCTCACTACAACCTCCTTTCAGGTAGCTGTAGAGAGTGATGATGTCTCCCCTGAGCATCCTCTTCTCCAAGCTAAATGACCCCAGTTCCCTCAGCTGTTCCTCATAAGATTTGCACTCCAAACCCTTTACCAGCTTCATTGCACTTCTCTGGATCTGCTCCAGCACTTCAACATCCTTCTTGTAAAAAGGAGCCCAAAACCGAACTTGAGGTGCAGCCTCACCATTGCTGAGTACAGGGGGACGATCACTTCCCTAGTCCTGCTGGACACACTATTCTTGATACAAGCCAGGATGCTGCTGGCCTTCTTGGCCACCTGGGCACACTGCTTGGCTCACATTCAGCCAGGTGTCAAGCAAGACCCCCAGGTCCTTTTCTGCCCGACAGCTTTCCAGCCACCCTGCCCCAAGCCTGCAGCATTGCACAGGTTATCAATGGGTACCGCAGCACAGAAGTCAAATTGGTGAAACCTATTCTAACAGCTGCTTCCAGGAGAAACAAATTGCTTCTCTAACACTGAAATCATTCCAAGTCAGCATCAGAGGAGGGCACAGATTAGAAAAAGAATGATATGACATGAAGTAGCCGATGACAACCAGGAGAGTACCAACAGAACACAGGGCACCCACTGTGCACCACCAGATTCTGACATTCCAGAGCAGGGCTGGCTGCTGCTGGCATGGAGCCATGGTCCCAAGATTCAAGGAGTGACTTTATTCCATCACCTCCACAAGGTCGAGGACACACCTTTGGGGAACCCAGGCCAGGGCAGCAACAGGAGAGTAGCTACCAGCTGGAACCAAGGAATCCACAGGCCCTATCATTTCACAATTTATTTAATTTTAATGTATAAAACTAAATGTAGAGTGCATGTCACCTCTAGTTCCCCTCATTCCCTCTAGCACAGCAGCAATGTGAAGGAAGACTGCAGTAACATCTCTCTCTGCTGCCAAGTGTGCTGGAAGGATGGCCAACTGCTTCCCTTGCCTCCTCCTGGAGGAATCGAGTGTAGCCTTGCAGATCACTGCAACAATAGCCAGGACCCACCCCAAGAATTCTTCAGCCAAAAGTTCAAGTTAAATGGCAGTCAGTAAAAAAAAACAAACAAAAAACCAACCAAACCCACAGAAAATAATATTCCCCAAGTAATTAAAGTTTAAAAAAACCCACCAAACAAGCCAACAACAAAACCACACAACAAAACATCCATTCAGATAGTATTGCGGGATGGGAGGGAAGTTCTACAAAACTATATAAAACATAGTTACAGTGATGAGCACATGTTGTGGTAGCCTACCACCACCCAAAAGAACTCAGCTGAGCACCTCTCCAGCCAGCCGCAGCCTGTCAGCATCCCAGCGATGCTTCCCAGAGAGCAGCCAAGGGTGGCTCCCACCACCCCCATGATCAGTGGCCTTTCTTCCAGAGGAAGGCACCTCCCCTTCTTCACAGCAAGCCAAACATACATTTCATATCCAATGATTAACATTACCCCTGTTCCATGCAAGCACACATGAGCCTCTCCTGACATGCAGCCCCGTTTCCATCTTCTCTAGGTGCTGTTTAGGACCACACATGCCACAGGGATGGTTTTTGACCTCAGGCAACAACTCAACACCCGAAACTGAGCGGAGACCCAGGTCTGCTTCCCAGCACGATGGTGCCCACGGGCAGCATGTGGCTCAAGGCCACCAACCAGCCACTCCTCATGGAGCTTAATACACGACGTGCAGTATGCACTGCACAGAAGAGGGGACGCTAACACCTACACACCAAAGCCAACAAAATGACTGATGGCAACCCCCATGAAATGGTTATTTCCACACCCCTGTTCCACAATAGAGAACATGGCAGATGACAAGCAGAAGCCGGTACCCGAGGCTGTTCAGCCAGCACTGCAACTCAAGGGTCTGTAATATGCCAGGGCAATTGAGCTGATGAAGGAGAGTTAAGAGTGAACAGGCAACTCCTAGATGACAACCATCAACCCTACCCATTTTTCTTCTAAAAATACATACACAAAGATCATACGATAGTACAGAAGAGTTGTTTGCCAAAATGTAGCTTCTTGTTCATCTTAGGCAAGTCACTTCTTTCCAGTAAAGATTTCTATCTTCTCTACCAGCCAATTAGCTTAACTTTAAAGGTATTTGAGTTCTAATCTGTACGCTGTATGCAAAAGACTTTTAAATAGCAATATGACAAAGAGGAAAAAAGCTACTTCAAAGTTAGCTTGAAGTTTTGCAAACCAAAACACATCCTACAATGGGTAAGATAATCGAAAAGCAATAATCTTCAAAAGAAACTAGAAAGACATGTGAAAGAATCATGTGACCAAACGTTCAAAGCAGGTGTATGTAATATGATAGAAATGTTGCAACTGAAGACTGCATATATATTTTAATGATATTACAGCAGCACTATTTTTATACTTTTTTAATATTTTATACGTTTTTGGGAGAAGCCAGGAAGACTTGTCATAGATGCTGCCACTGAAAACTAAGATATTACCAGGTCATGAACAAATTGTAACAGCATTCTTCAAAATGTTCAATTATGAACTAAGAAAAATGAGACTTCAGTCCCTCTACATAAAAATGGGGTGAGAGTTTTTAGTTTGCAGATTCTGGAAATTTCCCCACTGCATTCTTGAAACAGAAATAAGGATAACTCAAATTTTATTTGTTCAAATGAACACTAAAGGCTGAAAGGCAGATATAAGTCACCCTATCAAACACAAATCCACAGGCACTGATAAATACAGTACATGCTATATGCTGCAAACGCACTCTGTATGCTTTACTGCCAAATCCCTTTTACTTGCTCACCATTCTCTTTGTCATTTTACCTATAGCCTTGAAAAAACATCCACTTTGTGGTCTGTAAAAAGCAAACACCGAGCACTGCCGTGAATTCTCAAAACCAATGGCCAAGTTAGAGCCCTTTCATTGGTAAAGCTGCCATAGCTGTAGGAACAGGAAATCAAAATTTCTATTGCAAATAATAATTATGTAAATGCAAATAATCAAACGAATGTTACCAAGAACCCCTACACATACATCTGTATTATTTAGTTAGGCAATAACTGAACCAATATCCGAAGACAGCAATAACAGGAGTTCTCATTTCCAAGTTTCTGAAGGCTTCAAATCACCATGCTGACATATGCTGAGAGGGGGAGAGGGAGAAGATGAGCTCAACTCCCACCTGGGGTTCAAATCTCATCTGCAAAGACATGACCTCCCTTCCTTACCCTTCCCCCAGCCCTTACTCCAAATTTGAAAGGCTTAGTGGAAGCAAACTGTCCAGCTCTGCTGGCACAGAGCCCCATGGGGATTCTCTGCATGGACACTAGAAAAGCCAGAGAACTGGAGCAGGACGAGGACAGCAATGGGGCCTCACTCAGGGGAGGGAAACAAAATGTAAAGTCTCCACTGTCAATGCTAACAGGACTCATTTTGAGTTAAGTTCAACATAGCCAGAATTTCAGGCACACAGTTGACAATCCATAAATATCCAAGTTAAAGGACAGACATTTAACTCTTTTGTGGCCCGCATGTCCAGTAACACTTAAAATAGGAAGACCTGACAAATAAACAGGAGCAAACACAAGGGCACCAAAGGTCCAAGTCCTCATGAAAGCAACAGGGAAAAGATGCTGAGCAGTCCCTGGCGGGGGGGGAAGCTGCACCTTCACACTTCATCTGGAGACCCCCTTGCTCACTTCCTCCCTCTCTCAGAACAGCTCACTGCAGGTTCCCAGACAAGAGCCCTGGGTTCCGTACACACACGTATGGCCAGGCCCATCCGTCAGCTCGGAGCCTGCCCTCCCTCCACAGCTCCTGCCATACTCGGGGACGGGTCACAAGATAAGCTGTAAGGCTTTGTGCAGGTACAGAGGAAGAGGAACTGAATGGTGCTTTCACAGCTGGCAAGCTGTGCATGTGTGTTTTGAAATACCTTATCATGATAGCGAACAGCTTACACTCATCATGGTTGAGATGGGCGACCAACTCCTGACTATTAAAATTCAAATTAAACATCCTCCCTACCCAACGCTCCTCTAAGAGCAGAGCACAGTACACACATACAAAGAGGCTTTTTTCTGTAGCAGAACCACAAACTTCGCACACACATACAAAATGAAGGACCAAAAGTTTGTTCAAAACTCAGATAACTTGACATAAAAAACCCACCCAGCAGTTCAGAAAACAGGATGTCAGATTAAGTCCCACCCAGTGCCATACGATTCACTGACAAATTATCCCAATGAAAAACTAACAGAAGGTTCCTTCAAGCAAACAGGGTCTGTGCACCTGGGG
>VZTU01013775.1:0-41110 GCA_013400835.1 Zapornia atra
TATATATATATAAAAGAATTATAATTTTATAAGTAAATTTTCTTTCTGTAAGTTTAAAAATGGCACCTAAACTTTTCTTCCTTTTAATCTGTGATGGTGTATTGATGCAATTTATCTTTCTCCCAGTCATTGGCCCCTTTGCAGTCTGAAACTGTCTCAATCTGTTCCCAATCTATTGCATCTGAGTTACAGAACAAGGCTTGAAGTCCCACCAACTTGTTACACTCACAGTCTTGTTATGGGAAAAAGGGAGGACCTCCTAGGCAATGCCACGAGGAACTTACTGTTAATGTAATGGAAGTACTAACAGTCTAGTCAGCCAGGTGTCAGCATCCCGGGTCTTTTCGTAGGATGATTATGATATGGAAGTTAATGACTTCTTTCTCCTCGCTCCTAGGCTCATTTTCATGTGTTTGCTAGCACCTTGCTTCTTCATTAATCTGCAATGGGGCATTCCATCTGGTTTTTCAAAGTATGTTGTGGTTTACATATGCTGGATATGTATAAGCTTTGTTAAGCCTAACACCGGTTTTGCACACTCCCAAGGTTGCATTCCTTCACTAATCAGTTGTTGACTGCTGGGGAGTTGATATAGCCCTGGGGCCTCCAGTATTATCCTCTGCCTACACTTTCAAGGTTCCTGCTGTCATTTTATGCTTGTACTCCTGCATGCCCTCAGGGTATGGGTCAGCGGCTAAAGACACAGAGTACAAAAAAACCACCAACATCCCGCCTAAATACACCATAAACAACACCAATGACACAAAAGACAACCCTAAACTCAACAACCATCCACACCCCACAACAGAAGCCAAAACTAAACCAACTACCCCATAATACGGAGACGGATTAGACGCAACCGCCAACCCCCCCAAAACAAAACACACCCCCAAAAAAAGCATAAAATAAGTCATTTATTCTCACTTGGCATTTCTCCAAGACCTGCGACTTAATATAAAAAGTAGTTCACCCCCTACAGTAACTATTTGTTATTATCATCTATTAGTTGAAAAATTTATCTGAAATATTTGAGAGTATTTCACCACTGAACTGTACAGTTGTTGTGTCAGGGGATATTAGAAAAAATGTCTTCACCAAAAGGGTGGTCAAGCACTGGAGCTGGCTGCCCGGGAAAGTGGTTGAGTCACCGTCACTGGAGGTATTAAAGAGATACACATATGTGGTACTTAGGGATGTGATTTAGTGGCAGACTTGGCAGTGATATGTTTGTGGTTGGACCTGATGATCCTAAGGGTCTTTTCCAACCTAAGTGATTCTGTATTCTAGAGAATAGAGTAGCAGTCACCTGCTTGTTCAATACTTGCTGTTACAGCTAAACAAACTAAAACGCAGCTCCAGATAGTCCAGGATGAGACCTAAGCCTCCTAAGACCAGAGGTCTGTGTTGGTAGCTTAGCATGATGACTGTGATCTCAACGCAGAGGAAAGCCTGTGTTTCACGGACTACATGGTGCAGTTCTGCTCCCAGGGGTTGAGAATAAAGCCACAAGGAAATTATATGCTACTGCAGGAAGGGCAAAGGGGTATTTGAACATCATGAAATGCTTAAAGTCCCAGCTTTTTTTAACTTTCAGGTGCCCAAGCCTCTGCTGGTTAGCCTGAGCATGGCTGTGTGTTTGCTGGTGCTGCCTGGCTGCTCAGAACACGTCTGAGATCTGAGAGGCGTCTCAGATCAGGTGTGGGTCGACCTCTCAGTTTCCTGGGTCCAGTTCTGAACATGTGTTTTGACAGGTGCTAGAACAGGCTGCCCAGAGAGGTGGTGGATGCCCCTTCCCTGGAGGTGTTCAAGGCTAGGTTGGATGGGGCCCTGGGCAACCTTGTGTAGATCCAGGCCTGGAGGTTGGTGGCCCTGCCTGTGGCAGGGGGGTTGGAGCTCTATGATCCTTGGGGTCCCTTCCAACCCAGACCATTCTATGATTCTATGATGATTCTATGAATATCTACCTGTCAAGACAAAGACAGGCGTGACAATCCAGTTTAGGATGCCGGGAGGACTGACTGGATAGGTCTCTCCCTATGTTACATGGTTACATATATGTAACCAATTCCTTTGTGGTTTAAAGTCTCATTTAATCTGCTGTTTGTAAACTTCTTCCCTGTTTGTAGAAGTCTTTTATAGTGAAGACCCCAGTTAGTCTAAAATGCTTAGATCATAAAATAACTGGATTTCTTGCACAGTGTGTTGGGGAGTAAGGTAGATCTGGCATATGGCTGTGCATGGTGTATTGACTAGCCTTGTGCAGATTAATGTCTTCTCTCTGAAATGGTAAAGCAGAGTACAAAAGACTGGAATTCATTCTAATTTTATTTCCAATGCAATTTTTTTTTCATTATTACATATGTTTATCACAATTAACATGTTATTAGTATTGAACTATTTAATTTTTAATGCTTGATTACTTTTCCTCAGCTTTCAATATTATGTACTTTTAGGATTAAAGTGACTGTTTTTCCTTTTACTAAAAATTCTCGAAACAGAAGTTTGGTAACTTTATCTTTTCTGTATTCATTGAGTATGGATCCTTCTAACTGTGATTCAGTTCTTGTTACGAGGGAGCAAAATGTCATTTCCTTATTGGTTCTATTTATATTATTTCCTTATAACAAGAAATTGTATTAATTATTGTGGTGTTTTTAATCTTGGGTATTTCAAATTACCAGAGGTTTGTTGTTTTTTTTTTTGAAGTAAAGGAACTTGTGATATGAAACCTCTGTGCTGTTTCTGTTTAGTATTCAGATCCTGCCTGATCATTTCCTGGCAGAATTTATTATAATATTAAAAACAAATGTTTTTTAAGGTTATTTCATTAATATAATCAAAGCAAAGTAGCAAACATCTGAAGTAAACCTTTTGATAGCAGGGAATTTTCTGATAAAAGGATGAGTCCTATGTGTGTTTGTGTGGTCCTGAACTCAATATTAATAAATTGTTAGTAAGCTTGTCTCTTGAATATATCCAAATTTTGTGTTCCATCATGTATTTATCACATGTAGAACTGATGTAATGAAGAACAACAGTTCACCACAGACAGGTTGATGCAGGATGTATCATAAGACACTGACAGGTGTAATCTGAAATATAAAAAATTCTAATTTTACCAATTGCTATATTTTCTGACACATTACTGATAAAGTTTTGTCTCAGTGATCTAAATGTGATAAAAATCAGTAAAGCATTACTGAGAGTTCTGAAGGTACCTGTCAGCTTGAGTGTCTGCAGGTGCCAAGAGGATATTGAAACCCTTACTCGTCATTTGAGGATAGTGCACATCAAGATCATTTGCCTGGGCACTTATTAAATGACATAGATGCCTGACAGCAGTCTTCAAAGCAAAAATTCCTGGTGTTTGTTTTTCAGATCACTTCCTTAGAATTGCATAAAACTCAGAGGAGTTTCTGTGGTGGTTGTACGTGGCAAGGGTTAATCATAGAATCAGAATCATAGGGGTTGGAAGGGACCTCAAGAGATCATCGGGTCCAACCCCCCTACCAAAGCAGGCTCCCTATCTCATATTACATAGATAGGCGTCAGCCATCCAACTTGCAGCCATTGTCCCTTGTCCTGTCCCCACAGACCACTGAAAAGGGGCTGGCCATTTCCCCCTGCATCCCATACTTAAGATATTTATAGACATTACTAAGGTCGCCCCCTTAGTCTTCTTTTCTCCAGGCTGAACAGTCCCAGCTCACTCAGCCTTTCCTCACAGGGAAGATGCTCCAGGCCCTTAATCATCTTTGTAGCCCTTCTCTGGACTCTCTCCAGGAGGTCCCTGTCTCTTTTATACCAGGGAGCCCAGAACTGGACAAAATACTCCATGTGGGGCCTGAGCAGGGCACAGTAGAGGGGGAGGAGGATCACCTCCTTCCACCTGCTGGCCATACTCCTTCTGATGCACCTCAGGATCCCATTGGCTTTCTTTGAAGACAGGACATATATTTACTTCTTTGTTGGCATGTTAATCATGCAACTGTTTTTAAATTGTGTCCAATAATTACTAAGGGACCTCTGCTGGGCTAGGCAAGTGTGAGAGAGATGATATTCAAACTCAAGCAGGTACACGATTTTCTGGACCAGCAGAAAAAAAATTGTACAGGCCTCTGATAGGCCATCCCTTGAAATTCAAGAAGCATGGTTAAATAGAAACAGCTGCTGGGAAATGCATATACCTGAAAATGATATAAGTAGCCACTGGCATGAATCTTCTCTAAAATGAAGAAATCCAAGAGGCAAATGTCAGGAAAAATGTCTTTACAGAAGGAGAGACAAGGGAAATGATATGCATGGTTGGCATGAGCACTGGGTAAGAAAATAAAATTACTTCTCCAGATAAGAAGAGAGTTACAAGGACCATAGCTGTCTGTCAGAAGAGAACCTAATAGCAGCATAAATGAAAGTTCCAGCAGTGAAAAGTATAGTGTTGAATTATTCAAGGGAGACTTAAGCCCTATGGTAGCATAGAGCAAGCTGAAACTGCATAAAGTGATACTGAATTCAGCATAACTGGGGTCTTCTGAATATGTCTTTCCTATATGAAATACAGATGTTTATGTACACACAGAGTTACACATAATAGGTGAATACACCACACACTCTGTTTTATTAAAATTATTGCTGTCTGTGTATCCAGTACAGTAATTGGAAAAGACAGAAATACCGGTCCGAAGACCTGGAAGTACCAAAACAACTTCTTATTTATGCTCTGCAGAAAGTGCTGCATATCTTCATTGAGATATGAAGAAAGTATTGTATAGTGGCACATCTCTACTCAGCACTGGTGAGGCCACACCTGGAGTACTGAGTCCAGTTCTGGGCTCCCCTGTTCAAGAGAGACAGGGAACTACAGGGAAGAGCCTAGTGAAGGGCCACTAAGATGATGAAGGGGCTGGAACATCTCTCCTATGAAGGGAAAGGTGAGGGTGTTCATCCTGGAGAAGAGCTGTCTTAAGGGGATCTCATCATGAAGGGAGGGTGTAAAGAGGACCAAGCTGGGCTCCTTTCAGTGGTGCCCACTGACAGGACAAGAGGCATACTGAAACACAGGACATTCCCTCTGAACATCAGGAAACACTTTACTGTAAGGGTGTGTGCTGGTTTTGTCTGGGATAGAGTTAATGTTTGTCATAGTAGTTAGGATGGGGCCATATTTTGGATTCATCCTGAAACAAGGATTGATCATACAGAGATCTTTTAAATGTTGTTGGGCAGCACTTACACAGGGCCAAGGCCTTTTCTGCTTCTCACCCCATTCCACCAGTGAGTAGGCTGGGAGTACACAAGAAGTTGCAAGGGGACACAGCTGTGACAGCTGACCCCAGGCTGACCAAAGGGTTATTCCATACCATATGACATCATGGTCAGCATATGACGCTCAGGGAAGAAGAAGGAAGGTGGAGGGAGGGGTTGTCATTTGGAATTATGGTGTTTGTCTTCCCCAGGGACTGTTACATGTGATGGAACCCTGCTGTCCTGGAGATGGGTGATGGAGCACTGGCACAGGTTGCCCAGAGAGGTAGTGGAGAGATTCAGCCTTGGAGAGATTCAAAAGCCACCTGAACATGGTTCTGGGCAACCAGCTCTAGATGAACCTTGTTGAGCAGGAGCATTGAACCAGATGCCCACCAGAGGTCCCTTCCAATCTCCACCAGCCTGTGAATCTTCCAGTTAAGCATAGCCATGGGTGCATATCTGTTTGTGAATTTGCATACATTCCCCTGAAGGGGGTATGTTAACAGTACTGCTAATGCCAATTTGACTAGTTTTGCACTGTGGAAGATACAAAGAGCATTCAAAGGAAGACTTCACAATTGGTAGTCATGAATCATGAAGAGGATGCAGTGTAATTTAATACATACACTAGGAGTGTTTTGAAGGACATTTATATGTGATTACATGAGAGAACAAGTAAAAGGAGAGATGTCTGGGTTTTTTTTTAACTTTCTAAATAAGACAAAAGAAGAAATTATATTAGAAAAAGGTAATAATATTACTGCATTAGAAGACATCCATTTTAAAGAAAAAATATTATTCATGCAATCAACTCTCTTACTCATTTGTCATCTAATCTTTAAATAGCTAGATTATGGTGCATTTAGCAACAGGCTTCTGAAGTCCATAAGGCCTTCAGAAACCATAGTAATTTTCCTGAACTGAGCGAGACACACCTACCTGCCTTTATTATTAACAGGCATTTGCATGCCTAATGTCTTGCATTGAGCTGAGCTTTCACTCTACTGGAGTGGCAAAGTGTGAAATCTAATGGTATTTTGGAAGAAGGATTCTGAGGTTGGTCTGGTAACTCAACTGAATTCCCAGCTTCTAAGTAATAGGCTCAGTCTGATCCCAAAGGCTGCATTTCAATCTTTTGATTAGCAAAGCTTGAGAGCACTTCTTGGCTGGCAAATTAAGTCACCATGGAGCAAACTTTGCATTCTGACTCATAAATGCTCTTTGCAAATATCATTAACAGGCTTTGGAATAAATCCTGCTTTCACTTTTTTTGTTACATTTTTTTAACCCCAAAAAGGATTTAGCCCAAGACATTTTGTACAAGTTATCAGTTGTTTGATGTGGATAATTTCTTATAGGACATAACTATCATGCTATATCAGGTCAGCTTTTTGGAATAAATTTCTAAATTTAGAAAAATTAGGTTAGTTTCCATTGTCTTTTTTAATTTATGGTACAGGACAACTGCAAATCTGCTGACCTGAGTACTACTGGGAGACCCGAATACTGCACAGGAGACCCGTACCATGGGCAACACTGTTCATGGCACATACTAAGTTTAGAAATCTAACAGTACCAAACAATCAAACTATGTAATGAGCACAATTAAAGGTGAATGATGTAAGACTGACAGACTGGCAGTTTTAATTAAATACATGCAGATCTCTGCCCTCTTCATTATGTTCTATACAACTGTTAAAGCCATACCGTGGAAAGCAGTTGTGTTTAAAAGCACTCTCTGTCATTGCAGATCAAAGGATAACTTTGCAAATTCTGGGAAATAGAGAATGAAGCTCTTGTATAGATAAACACCATAATTAATATTTATTATAGAGAAAGAGTAAAGTAGTAAATGAAACAAGCTGCTTCTGAAAATAAAGCACTGGTTTTGTGCTGGGAGTTATGAATTTCATTAATTTCTTGTCAGGATTTTATTTTTGTAGTAGTCATTTTTGCTTAGGAGTGGGTGGCTCTTCAGATGAACAGCTGAAACAATTTAACTGAGAACCTTGAGCTGGGAATTTTGAGTGTAAACTATGAGAGAGGCTGTTACGGAGAGAGACTTCAACAGAAGTACTGCTTGACACGCCGCCCCTCTGAGTTCAGGGCAGTGGAGGTTTTCTTCTGAGGTGGGTGGCTTGTTTTGTTTCTAAAGGGAAAAAAAAGGAAGAAAAGTAAATCACATGGAGATAGTAGTTACATACAGATCAGGCCTCTAGCTCCTTCTCATACTGTAATTATTTATTCAAATGGCTTTTGTTAACCTGTGTGGTCAGGAACTTTGGGTTAGGGTCTATCATGAGTAGCACTGTGAACTGTCACATAACGGTGCTCAAGTTGGGTGATGGTAGCAGGAAAATGGCAATTCTGACAGTAGCCACTGGCAAAGGAAACCTAAAAGAACAGGCAGGAGGAATTACAGCAGCGTAACCTTCCTGTTTAGAAGGCTGGAATGGCCTTTTCGTAACAGTAATGTTGGGTGGAGAGATGCTCATAAGACTCTAGGCCACCCTAGTGATACTGGATATACTTACTGAGTTTGGCAGCAGAGTAGGAAAGCAGCCTTGCTTTCTGGTCTTCCAGAAGAAAGATGGAGGCATTTCCCATAACATGGTCAGGGATTCTCCTGTCTTCGTTTCTCATGTTGTTTATATTCAACCACTCTTTTTTATGGGTTTCTAGTTACAAATTACAGTATTTAAAAAAATTAACTAGTTATTTCAAAATCCTAATTGTGGAATGTTGTGGTTAAGCCTCAGGCAACAGCTGAGCACCACGCACTTCTCACTCACCCCTCTACCAGAGGAGAAACAGATAAAGCCCCGTGGGTTGGGATAAGGACAGTTTCTGAATCACAGAATCCATTAGGAGTTGGAAGGAACCTTGAAAGATCATCTAGTCCAACCCCCCTGCCAGAGCAGGACCACCTAGACTAAATTGCATAGGAACACAAGGATACTCTGGAACTTCTCTGGGCATCCTGTCCCAGCACTCTGCCACCCTCACAGTGAAAAAGCTCTTCCTTATGTTCACATGGAACTTTCTATGCTCCAGCTGGTACCCATGGCCCCTTGTCCTATTGCTGGCCATCACTGAGAAGATCCTGGCTCCATCCTCCTGCCTCTCGCCCTTTGCATATTTATAAACGTTAATGAGGTCACTCTAAGCTAAAGAGACCCAGCTCCCTCAGCCTCTCCTCACAAGGAAGGTGTTACACTCCCTTAATCATCTTGGTGGCCCTGTGCTCGACTCTCTCAAGGAGTTCTATGTCCTTCTTGAACTGAAGGGCCCAGAACTGGACACAATGCTCCAGGTGCAGCCTCATCAGGGCAGAGTAGAAGGGGAGAAGGACCTTTCTCAACCTAGTAACCATACCCCTTCTAAGACGCCCCAGGATGCCATTGGCCTCCTTAGCCATGAGGGCACATTGCTGGCTCATGGCCATCCTGCTGTCCACCAGGACCCCCAGGTCCCTCTCACCTATGCTGCTCTCCAACAGGCCAGTCCCCAACCTATACTGGTACCTGGGGTTGCTCTTCCCCAGCTGCCAGACCCTACACTTGCCTTTGTTAAATATCATTTAACTTCTCCCCACCCAGCTCTCCAGCCTGTCTAAACCTTGCTGAATATCAGCACAGCCCTCTGGTGTGTCAGCCACCCCTCTGAGTTTTGTGTTGACCTGACAGAGCAGAGCGCTGCACTGACAGGACAACCAATCCCACTCAAACTGTCCCAGAGCTGTGCTCACCCCTCCCTGATCAGCCCCTTTTATAGGGAAGTGATGTCAAGTGGTGTGGAAAACTGCCTGGGGCAACTTGGCTCACCTGTGCTGTCTGCTTAGGGTCATTAAGTCTGTCCTCACCAGAACCAGGACATTATCCACCCCTTTTTCCACACCTTCTACATCATGCCCGAATCTTACATTTTCAGTTGATTTGGGAGGTTCAGAACATCATTTATCTATTCTTTAGACCATCTGCTATTGACTGATTTGTTATACAGCAACAATGTAGTGGCTGCCCTTACCTAACATTAAATCCCCTTGGGGTATCATAGAATCATAGGGGTTGGAAGGGACCTCAAGAGATCATTGGGTCCAACCCCCCTGCCAAAGCAGCTCCCTAGATCTTATTATATAGATAGGCGTCCAGATGGGTCTTGAATATCTCCAGAGATGGAGACTCCACCACTTGCCTGTCCTTTTGCAACACCTACCAAGTGCACCCAGGTCCCTGAGGAAAAGCAGTCCCAGGAATGGGCTTGCCTTTGCCTGAAGCAGGAACAACCCAGACTGTCTTCCCCAACAGGTTTTTCATGTGCACTACAGGGACTTCATTCCCTTCTACAGTCCTTGGGAGGTTTGATTGGGCAGGACCAGCTTGATTGGTAGACCCCCTAGAGTTAACTAACCAGGTGGCCTTGGCTAAATGCATATCCCAGTTTCTTAGGGTTCCATCACCCACTGCTTTCAGTGTGGTTTTTAACAGTCCATCGTACTTGTAAATCTTCCTGGAGGCTGGTACATGGTAGGGTATATGATATACCCAGTTGACGCTGTGTTCTTTGGCCCAGGTGTCTATGAGATTGTTCCAGAAATGACTTCCATTGTTCAACTTAATTTTTTCTGGAGTGCCATTTTGCCAGAGGGCTTGCTTCTCAAGACCCATTGTTTCAGAATTTCACTAGACTTTGGGTTACTCTAGGCTTGCTTTTATTAATAACTCAGAGTTGGGCTATCACCTCAGCGAGTGGCATCCCAAATGTTATATTTATCATCTTATCTACTCTTTCAACACAATTACATAATAGACAGATTCCCACTAGACAATGTCACCCATTTTGTTTGGCTGAAAGTCCATAATTTGCCTTTGTCCTCTTCTGGAGGTGATTACTGGTGATTACTCAGTCTCAGTTCTGCTTTGAATCTTAGATTCTGCCAATCCTTCTCAGAGGTCACTGTCTCTTCTTCTTTCCCAAGATCTCGATATTCTATGTTGAATATCTAAATTCTTAGAACTCTACTTGACCATAAAATACCTTATTCTTCTCTGAAACTGAAATACTTCAGGCACACATTTCTATTATATTTGTGCACTTAACCTTCATTTGTAACTATCTACTGATTAACTTGGCTGAGGAAAGGGCTTTAAAAACACCTGTGATTACATAGCTGTAAATCCTGTATCATTAATCCTATTCTTTCATAATAATAATTAACTAATTCTAACATACTATTTGTACTAAATTCTATTTTACTTTAACACCCAGGATGGTGTTCCAGGTGGTGGCATGGGGCACAGGATATGTTTCTAGGCAGCCAGTGGTTGCTTCTACCATTGTGAGCACGTACTGCTTGCCTTGGTGTGTCTGTGGGACAGTTATGTAATTGATCTGCCAGGCCTCTCCCTATTTGTATGACAGCTGTCATCCTCCATACCAGAGAGGTTTTAACTGCTTGGCTTGCTTGATTGAGGCACATGTTTCATATTCATGGGTGACCTGTGAGATAGCATCCACGGTCAAATCCACCCTTCTTTATGAGCCCATCTATATGTGGCATCTCTTCCTTGATGGCCTGAGATATCATGGGCCCAGCGAGCTATAAATAATTCACCCTTACAATGCCAGTCGGGGTCTACTCGAGCCACTTCAATTTCAGCAGCCTGATCCACCTGCTGGTTGCTTTGATGTTCTTCGGTGGCTCTACTCTTGTGTATGTGGGCATCTACATAATGTACTGCTACAGTTAGGTCTTCTGACTGGGCAGAAATGTCTTGCCACAATGGAGCAGCCCAGATGGGTTTGCCTCCGTACTGCCAGTTGCTTTGTTTCCATTGCTGCACCCAACCCCCACAGGGCATTGGTGAGTCAGTTCAGAGGTACAATTGCAGCCACTTTTCTTCTTTGGCAATGTTTAAAGCCAGCTGGATGGCTTTTACCTCTGTGAATCTGCTGGATTTGCCTTCTCCTTTGGCAGCTTCTGCAACTAGTCTTGTAGGAGTCCATATAGCAGCCTTCCACCTCTGATGTTTACCAACAATGAGACAGAATCCATTGGTAAACAGGGCATATTTTTTCTCATTTTCTGGCAGTTCATTATATATGCTTCTTTGGCACACGTCACCTCCTCCTCTGGTGATATTCCAAAATCTTTGCCTTCTGACCAGTCTGTGATCACTTCCAGGATTCCTGGGTGATTGAGGTTTCCTATTCAAGCCCACTGTGTGATAAGTGCAACCCCTTTGCTCCACATAGCATCGGTGGCATTGGTGATAGAAGGGGGCTTCCCTTTGAACATCCAGACCAGCCCCATCAGTCGGGGTGCCAGGAGGAGCTGGGCTGCAGTCCCAATCACTTCCAAAGCATCTTGAACCCCTTCATATGCAGACAGTATTTCCTTTTCTGTTGGCTTGTACCAGGCCTTGGACCCTCTGTAGCCCCGACTCCCAAACCCACAGTGGTCTGCCTCAAATCTCCCCTAGTTCCTTCTGCCAGAGACCCCAGGTAGGGCCATTCTCCCTGTCTGTGGTGTGGAGAAGATTCTTTATATCTGGCCCTGTCCGGGCAGGCGCAAGGGCTACTGCATGGACCATCTCCTGTTTGATCTGTTCGAAGGCTTGTTGCTGCTCAGGGCCCCATTGGAAATTCTTCTTCTTCTGGGTTACATGGTAGAGAATGCTCATAGTGAGACTGTAGTTTGGGCTATGCATTTGCCAAAGTCTCAAAAATGCCTGGTAAAGCTTGTGACTCCTTTTTGTTGGTTGGTGGAGACATAGCTGTCAGAAAATAGAAGGCAAAAAGGATCATATGTTGCTATGAATGGGTTTGCTTTCTGTCTTGATGCCAACAGTGAAAATCTCTGGCACAAAATTATCAGCTAAGATCTAACCAAGTCCAAACTAAGATCTTAAAGTAGAAAGAAGAAATGCATTATTTTAACAACCTCTGTTTCAGCTCAAGGAATATAGGAAATCTTTGTTACTGGACATTTTTGCAACAGAATGCATGAAATCATTTAAAAGATTCATAGGTTGACGTACAGATAGCTTTGCGCTGATATAGAAATTTAAAGGAATTCCCTATTGGCAGCCCTAGTAATAAACTGAAGATCATTATATGTGGTTCTCAGGAGAAGTGAAAAGTAAGATAGAGAGAATTTTCTGATAGCAATCTGGGCATTTTTGAACTCGCAGAACTAGTGCTAGTAATTGAGTTAAAAACGAAATTGTAATTTCTGTCCTTAAAAATTGCCCAAAACCATCAGATCTCTGAAGCACAAGAGGAAAAGACATTGTTGCTACTAGAGACAAACTGGCATATATTGCACCTTCATGCCCTTTCTTCTTTTTGATTGAAGATGATGAAGGAAGAAGTCAGCCAGAGTGAATGTGGAAGCCCTATGGAATGCCTCTGGGTCAAGATCAAAAGGGTCATCTCTAAGGGGGATCTTACAGTAGGCATGTAAATGTTATATGTGCCAACCAGGAATGACCAGCTGATCAGGCTACTTTGTCATTGAAAGTGGTCGGGTTTGTCAAGCACAATTCACCCTTGGTGAATCTATGCTGGCTTTTCCCAACCATGGGCTTCACTGGACTTGTGGTAAACCCCAGGAGGATTTATTCCATAACTTTCCAAGGGAGGTCTCATCACCATGTCCCTGTATTTAAAGGGTAGCTATGAAGAAGATGGAGAGTCCCTTTTTTCAAGGAGTCACATGGAAAAGACAAGGATGCAAGTTACTCCTGGGGAATAATCTCCCCAGGGAAATGGTGGATTCCCCAATGCTGAACTCTTAAGATTCAGCTCAACAGCACTGGGCCATCTCATCTAGACCATGCTTTTGCCAAGAAGGACTGGACCAGATGATGTTTGACGTCCCTTCCAACTTGGTAGTCTATGGTTCTATGATTGCAATAAACAAAGGAATTCAATGCAGAGTTTTACATTTCCTGAATTTATACATTTTTATAGCCTCATATTAAGTTTATGGTCTGTTGTGCTCCATCGCTGGGAATTGCCAGACCAAGAAGTAAGGAAATACTATCTCTTAATAAAGCAACCTCTAATATTTCAGGAATCTATGTAAGATTATTATTCTTGTGGTGCTTTCACTCTGAAACAATGTTCAGAAATCCTGGAAATACATAACTTGATATATTCATGCCATTGAAGGGAATTATGGTGGGGATAGAAACACCCAACTGTTGATCTGGAGATGTAAAAAATCTGCCTAAATTGTTGTAGACTTGTCTAGACAAATGGGTGAGTAAGAACTTGGAGTGAGGTACTGAGTTATCTAGCACTTGCCAGCATCAGTGAAACTTATCTTTTTAATATCTTAACAAGGAATATAACTTTTTGTTCATCATGAATATAATTCCTATTGAGGCTGACCTCATAACTGTAGTCTAGACTGAAATTTTTCCCTGAACAGTTGGAAAAAGGCGAACTTTGCTGCCCTAAATAGGCACTGCTTAAAATGTTCCTCTTCTGTATGCAGGCTGAGAAACAGGCACAACTGAGCTCAATGAGAGTCTTTCCATGAGTATACTGTGCAAACTGGAAAAAAGTATGTAATAGAAAGTTTAAATGGAAATTTTAGGAACTAGCATGCACTTTGCCCAGGGGCCTCCTTGATTCTTTCTTTTCCTCTTTGCATCACCTACACACTTCCATTTTCCTTTTTTGTTTCACAGAGAGAACAGAAGGGTCTTGACTGAGTTATAAAGTCTTGCAGCTTTACATCTGTGTGGCAGCACCTGAGTACTTAAAAGGATGATTTAATGTTAGTTCTAGGTACTTGAAGTGGAAATACGTATCTTTAAGGAGAAATGGTTGAATTTTCTTTTAATTTCAAAACAAATGAATGGCATTTAGTTAGTCCCCTTTCAACATTCCTTGTATCATTACTACATCACATTGCCTTGGACGCAGTGGACTGAAATCTTTTTTGATGTGTATTGCAATGTTTGAAACTCTTTTAGTGAGTGAATGAAAACTGAATCCTTTCTTGTTTGCTTGTTTTGCAGAAACTTGCTTTCCTGATAGTCTTCTAGTATGATGCCAGAAATTACCTAAAGGTTATCTCAGCCCTGCAAAAATATTTAAGAGATGCAGGCGTTAGAGTTATCAGTAAGATAAACTGACTGAATATAGAAACAGCAGAATGAAGTAATTCATCTTCCTGTGTTTTTTGGCTGAAAGGTAATACCCTGTGCTTGCATTTTCTCATTAGAAGTACACAGCCTGTACGAGTCTGTCACTTTTGCCTTAGTCCCACAGAGCAGTGATAACGGGAAATGCCTTGGACTGCTGGTCCAGCCTACACCCCATGTTAGCCACCAAAATCCTTTTGTGGGCCTGTGCTACTGCTGCTGCCTAAATGTTCTCTTTCATTCCCCTGTATTTGATGCCTATATGTTCAAATAGAGCTAAAGCTGTTCGTGGAAAGCCTCCTCAATGAAAGATGAATAGGTTTTGAGGGAGAAAATCTATGTTACAATTCCATTTTCTCTTTTTCCAGCTGAGAACATCTATAAGCAATGCTCTTGTTGGTGCTATTACAGATACCTAGGTGCAAAACAACCTATCCTGCTTGTCTGGCTTTTCTCCCTTATGCTTTTGATGTTAGTAACTTGTATTTCTGCATGGACAATAGCCATACTGGGGTTGCAAAATGTTTTCGGCTTTAGTAGCTGATTTCAAATAATGATTTTGTGACTCATTAGCTCTTGGGCTGCAATTTTCTATTTCTGGTTTCTAAGCAAAGAAGAATCTTGTCAGTCTGCATTGAGGCAGCTCAATTATTTTTGAGTCAAGACCATGTGTAGAAAAATACGGTCCCAAAATAACAAAAATCCTTCTAGTCTTCAGCAGGTGCTACCTGGGGAGACCAATGTACTACCACAGCCTGAATACAAAGGCCACATGAGACTGCTGAAAATACAGAAATGAGCTTTCTTTTGGGGTTCCTTTTTTTTCCTCATTTCTTTAACTAAACTGGAGACACCCACCTAAAGTGTTATGGTTAAGAGACATGTGAAGCAAGGTGATCAATGAAATACCTGGTCCTCAGGCCAGCTCTGATTTGATCACACTGCTCTACAGAAGTGGATCAAGGGTTCCCTTGTGCTGCTACTGTTGCTTGTCACAGAAAGAGCTCTCAGCTCAGGTGCAGTGGGCAGTCTTTTTACTGCTACATCTTTCACTGTAGTCATGGAGCTACTGGTGATGTATAAGTGTGTGGATGGGAGGAACTGAAAGGAAGAATCAAAAAACTGGCTTTGCAAGAGCATGTGAAAAATAGACACTGTAGGATTTTTTCCATCCTGGAAAAAACTGTTCTTATGAAGAGGTGAGAATGAAATGGATCTTTAACAAGATAGGTGTTTTCTTTCATTGTCAGCACCTATTACCTATGTTTGTATTCCGAGAGTGTACACAGGAGCATCTAAATAACCTACTTAAACCATCCATCCTTTTCCACATTTATAACAGTTTTCTTTCTTTCTCTTTGAATTATACAGTTCACTTTTTTTTTTTTTATTACCCCATATGGCACTCTGCATTAATTTCTAGCATCCTTTGATGCTGCTTCTATCGCAGGTGAAAAGATGTATGTTTTAATTTGTACACCACTTCATTCTTAGTATTTTATTTTATATTTTCTATGTATTTTTATACATGTTAGTAAAATACATGCTGACCTCGTTTCCTGGTTCTACTAATTTATATTGAGACTTAGCTGCAGGACCCTTGCCACTAGACTCAAGTGACCAAGAAAGAAAAGAAAAAAAGGTATTCCTTACTTCACCTTGTAACTGAGTAAAGAATCGCACGCTCTACTTTCACATTCTCTGTGTAAGCTCTCTGACATCTTTTTCAACAGCAGTTCAATGGCTGATACACCAGTCTACACCAAAGAGGAAAAATCTTTGAAGCTGTTTCTGTAATACTTATCCTCTCAGCAGTACTACGGAGTTAGCTGGACAAATTCACGTGTCCTGTTTGACATAAAGATCGTCTCTACTCTGCCCTCGTGAGGCCCCATCTGGAGTACTGTGTCCAGATCTGGGGCCCCCAATACAAGACAGATGTAGAACTGTTGGAGAGGGTTCAGAGGAGGGCCACAAGGATGATTAGAGGGCTGGAGCACCTGCCCTACAAAGAAAGGCTGAGGGAGCTGGGCTTGTTCAGCCTGGAGAAGAGAAGGCTGCGGGGGGACCTCATTGCAGCCTTCCAGTACCTGAAGGGAACTTATAAGCAGGAGGGGATTCAACTTTTTAAAAGGGTAGATAATGGCAGGACAAGGGGGAATGGATTAAAGCTAAAGGAAGGAAGGTTTAGATTAGATATTAGGGGGAAGTTTTTTACAGAAAGAGTGGTGAGGTGCTGGAACAGGCTGCCCAGAGAAGTAGTGGATGCCTCGTCCCTGGAAGTGTTCAAGGCCAGGTTGGATGGGGCCCTGGGCAACCTTGTGTAGATCCAGACCTAGAGGTTGGTGGCCCTGCCTGTGGCAGGGGGGTTGGAGCTCTATGATCCATGGGGTCCCTTCCAACCCAGACCATTCTATGATTCTATGATTCTATGATTCTTGTCTTTTGCACTATTACTTCTTTCTTATTTACTTACTTACTTCAGTACCTGGAAATGTCTACATGCTAAACTAAGCAGAAACTCATATTCTGAACTTCAAAAACAAGAATGACATTTGTAATTCTATTACCAGGACAACAGATTACTTTTACCAGGATCTCTAGCCATTCTTAGGCCTCTGAAAGGATGGAAACTTAATGGCGCTCAAGACATTAAAGGAGCAAGTGAATTCCTACTTAGCCCAGCTGAATAATTATTTTGATTTCTTTTTTGTCACAAAAAAGCAAAAAAATAAAAAGCACATATTTCTGAATCCTTCACTGTACTACAGTAAAAGCACTGGGGAAAAGTGATAGAGTGGTTTTTCTGTTTTTTCTCTACAGGCAGGGAAGACCATCCCATGCATTTGTTTGATAAGATAAAGTGGATAAAAATGTGGATAAAATATGATGCCAAGATCTTTCCTAGGAGATGCTTCAAGACGTCTATTATGCTTACTCACCTAAATGAATGATGAGAGCATTACAAATAGGGGGCCATGGCAGCTTCTGAAGTTAGCTTGGGTGCTCACATAGAGTATAAAAATGGTCTTAAATCAACAGCACAAACCTGAGTATCCTCCATTACATTTGGAACCTGCAGAAGACCTTGTGTTTGAGGCATTAGGGATGTTTACCAGGCCATGTCTGCTCTGTTGGGCAGCCCACATGTTAGCATGAGCCGCTGCTGGAGTACCCCATGCTGGCCTGTGCTGCACACTGGTGGACATTATGACAGAGCTAACAGTCCAGCCTGTCAGAAGAAGAACATTCACATTTGTAAAGTGTGACTTCTCCAAAACAAAATCCCCCTTTCAAACAGGGATTGGAAAATAATGACCAAGTACTGCACAAAAGAATCAGCCTATAGATTAATGTATGATATGGGTACAAAGAAGTGGTGAAAAAAGACATGGAAGATAAATATCTTGCTTTGCTTCAAACAAGGAAGTAGCCTTCACTGCTCATCTGAAATGCTGCAAATATTTTAGGTACGTAGACAAACTGAAGAGCGTTCAAAACAGGGCAGCAAGAATAAAAGGATTATAAAAGATGAAAGCAGGTTGAAAGAGTTGGATCTCCTTAGTCTTGAAACCAGAAGCATGTGAGAGGATGTAAGAGCTCTCTCCAAATATGTGGAAAGTTGTTCCAATGAAGATAGTGGTCATCCATTCTGTGTATCGGCTGGCATGGTGAGCAATAATGAGCTCAGCTTGCTGTAAAAGAAATTGTAGGCAGGATATGAGGGAAAGTTCATTATCTACACAGAACAGGAGGGGAGCACTGGCAGAAATCCTGGAGCCAGCATTGGTGGATGTTCTGAAGAGTTGCCTGACAAGCCGTGTCTCAGGTCCAGGCACAGTCAGTAATCTTTGTGGTGAAGGGAAGGGTGACTTCCTGAGGTCTTGGTTATCATTACATTTCCATGCTCAAGATTTCCCTCTCCCAAGGCTCTGGATTGCAGTGTTGTATGTAGCAGGGAGCAAAAGGGAAAAGCTAGTGTCCCAGAGAGTGCAAGCTGCAACACCACTCCTGTTATTCTGTAGAGTATTACATCCACCGTTCCCAGGAGGGAAACTGAGACACTGAGAAATTCTTGCCTGTATTCTCCTACCCTAATGCTCAGGAAAGGTCTGTGTTTGGAAGGAAAAAAGAATATTTAGTATTAAAATATATTGAAATATATACTTTGAAACTAATTAGAGTTCAGCAAACTAAATAGTGAACGTGAACATTAAACCAGGTTAGTTTTGAAAGAAGATGTTTGATTTGTGTGAGTTCTAGAAGTCACATTTTTCATGGTGAGGGTTCAGACACTGTATATGCATTTTTGGGGTTTGTCTTTCTGTCTTAGGTTTTTCCTTGGCAAAATCATCCAATGTTTTGTCAAACAAACCTCAGTCAAACAAACCAAAATAACCTCCCTAAAATTCAACCTCCTCCCCTACATTTCAGTGCAGTGGAACTGTTAGGAAACTTGAAAATGAGACTAAAAAAAAAAAATCAAGACAGTCAATTTTTGCTGATGAGTGTTTAGGCATCAGAAGTGAATCAGAAGGCATGAACCACTGGATCTCTATTCTAGAAAGATTTTTAGAAAATATTGTTTGCATCTGACATATATTTCTGCTATGGTCTACTCATAAAATAAGGGAAAGCATAAATAACTAGAAAATAGGGCATCTTGCTATTTTTCTTAGGACCTTAAATAAAACTTTTCAGACATTTATCTCTGTATAAAGAACATGGAGACAGTGCAGCATGGAAGTTTATAATTAGGTTAAATAAGTCACCAACAAAAGAAACAAATATGAATTTGTCCAAAACTGATGAATAGAAATGAAGCACAGTATTAAGAAATCAGATTACTTTGACTTTTCTTTCTTTAAGCATTTGAGAAAATATTCTTAAATAATTTCTATACTAGTTTTAACTCTTTCTGCATAATGGAGTATATTTTAGAGATAAGCCAAGGAAATTTTTTATTTTTCATACAAACACAGAATCTCCTGAGTTGGAAGGGACCCATGAGGATCATCGAGTCCAACTCCTGGCTCCACGCAGGGCCAGACAAGTCAGAGTGTGGGTCTGAGTGCATCGTCCAGATGCTTCTTGAACTCAGCCAAGCTCAGTGCTGTGACCACTTCCCTGGGGAGCCTGTTCCAGTGCCCAGCCACCCTCTTAGGAAAGAGCCTCTTCCTAACATCCAACCTAAACCTCCCCTGTTGTAGCTTCATGCTGTTCCCTCAGGTTCTATATTTTTGTTGTTTTCTTCTTCAATACTGTATTATATTAAAAAAAATCTAGTGCATTATTATTTTTTTTTTAAATTCCATTCATTTTAGAGAAAAAGAAGTAAATTTTTAAGGCTTGAGTTTTGGCCACTCTGTGAATAAGTAGCAGCAGTATAAAAGCAACAGGCCACTCCATCCTTGGAAACGCTTCAAGAATTTCAAATGAGAAAAAACAGTACCTCAGAAGTTTGAATTCATTTTTAATGCAAATAAATGAAAATCTAAAGATGTATGGTTTGTTGACAATTCTTATTTCAAAGTTAGGGTTTATGATATTTTTAAATGAAAATCCTAAATTATGCCTGGTCTTTGTGATAACTTCTTTTATTCATAAGGAGAATGCTGATTATACTTGTATTGATTTGGTATATGTAACACTAGCATAAAGTACATGCCAGTTATCTGTTTAAAATAGGAAAGGGAAAATGCAATTTTTTGGGTCTCATTTAAAATACTGTAAACTAATTTTGATAGAACTTTGATTTTTTTAAAAGATCTACAGCTTCACAAAATTTATCTTTAATAGGTGCTGGAGCGTGTCCAGAGAAGGATGATGGGGCTAGTGAGGGGACTGGCGAATAAATGTTATGAGGGGTGCCTGGAGAATAAATGTTATGAGGGGTGGCTGAGGGAACTGGGGCTGTTTAGTCTGGAGAAGAGGAGGTTGAGGGGAGATCTAATTGCTGAAATACCTGAAAGGAGGTTGTGGAGAGGTGGGGGCTGACCTTTTCTCCTCTACAAGTAGATCAAATGCAGTGCCTGTAACTGGCAGGGGCACTAGGGCTAGTGGGAAGCTGCTGGATACTCTGAACCCCCAGATGAGCATTCAATGGCTGATATAAGTTGCCCTAAGACCCTACTGCTCAGTTCTGTCCCAGCCAGTGGACCCTATGGTCCTCACTCACTCCTGTGCCACTCAGAGTTTTTCTCCCCTCCAACATACGAAGTACATATTTTATGATTAATTGACTGTATTTTTTTGTTTGTTTGTGGTTCAGAAAGGTTCACACATTTGTTAGAAGCGCTCATGTGGAAATTATGGTGGAAATCAGTAATTTTAAACTGAGGCAGTAAAATGTGTTGCTGTGGAACTATGCAGGACACTCAAAGGAAAAAACAGTAGGTGACCTAATTTGGTGAGAAAGGCACAACATCTCATTTTCACACTGGTGAACTCTACAAAGCATTATCCTATATACTGATAGTGCTTTGGTCATAAAAGTGAGCAAGCCAGAAGGCATTTACAATTTTGGCCATTAGTAATGGGTGGTAGAAAGTGAAGCCTTCATGGCTAGCACAGTGCGCCCTATTGCTGGTATTTCTGGGGAAGTGAGTCAGTGCCTTGGAAAGTGCTCAGCTTTTAAGCTGGGTCTGAGACATGAGAGGAAAGATTATGACATCTGATTTCTTATCTTAGGGAGAAATGTGAACTTTTTGCAGCTATGGGTTCCACGGAAGTCCTGTGTTTACTCATGACTAGGCTTCACCTTACATTTGAATGTCATGTCCAAAGTAGAAAAAGAGAATACTTTTTGTAGATGGGCAAGCTTTGCATTTCTTATATTTGGATTAAATGAAATCTTGCAGATACTAGCCAAAAGCTTGATTACATAAATATTCTCCTGGCCACATCACTTCATCAGGGCTTTTTTAGGAATAATAAATGTTTCAAAGATAGCCTACAAAAATGTCATGTAGAAAAAACACAGCAGCAGATGATATAATGTGAGTGAAATAATTGCCATGATTGGCTATAAAGCTATCTTAATATAACATTCAATTTTGTAGTTAAGCATTTCCCTCACAAATAGGAATCAAATTGCATCAGCTTAGATACTAAAATCATAGATTGCAACAAAAAAGTAATTTCTACAAAGAATTTTTAAAGTTTATCTTTCTGTTTGAAAGCATGTTTCAGAAAAAAGAGATCTATTTCTGATTGTGTTAATTTTCATTGTGGTTGGACAAATTTCTGTGGTACATGTTGAAGGGTGACTAAATGAGCAGTTAATTTCTTTCTTCTTAGGAAGGGGAGTCAGATGTGATGCCTCTGATTGCCTCTTGTTCACGTCTGCACAAGATTTCACCAAGTTTCTCCTCTGTATCAGTCCAACTCAATATATTCAATTATCTGTTCTCTTAATTACTGACTTCTTGAGCTTTAACTGCCCGAGTTGTCAGAAAAAGTTGGTTCTCACTTCTCTTTCACTGTCTTTCATTCTTCCATCAGAACCAGCTGGGATCAGCATTCCCTGTTCCTTGCATTGTTACCAACACTAGGGCAGCATCAAATGCTCTAGTACTGCAAAGAGTGGTTGCTGATATAAACACACCTTGGTGTTAGTTCACATGAGGAAAGTGATAATATCACAGGGAGAAACTGCCTTTTTCTTCAGTCTCCTTTGAAAGAACTTCACTGAAATAGGACTTTTATTTATGAGGGTTGTAATTCATGTTAAATAACAGAAAAAGCACACAGCAAAATTAACAGCTGCTCTGCCTTTTGTTTGTCAACCAGGAAAGTATTTCTTAAGCAGTAAGAAAACAAATCAGTACCTTCAAGTCCTTAAATTATTTTGGCAATGTGCCTTTCTACATCGCATGTTTGAGCAGTGACTGAGCAGCTGCTGTCCAGTAAATCATTTTGCCACACTTCACGGCCTTGGGTATAGCAAGTATAGCACTTTTGTTTGAGAGACAAGGTAGGCTTGTACCACAGAAAACTTTCAATACCTTCTTTGAACATTTTATGCAAAGCCACAGTCTGAAGTTCAGAACTTCTGCAACATGTCAGAAAGAAATTCATCATGGCATTTTCTGTGACAAATTCAACATGGCATTTTCTGGTGTTGGGTTGATGGTTGGACTTGATGATCTTAGAGGTCTGTCCAATCTTAAAGATTCTATGGTTCCAAACAATTTCTGAAATTTCATGTGACAGACCAACCTTGGGCAGGAAAGTGGAATTCTCTTCAGGTTGTGAGAAAGCAGAAGATATGCTCCACAATCCACTTAATGCATTTCAGCTGTTTAAAGCAATGTAATGCTTGTGACCAGATGAAAGGTAATGCAAAATAGGATTTCTTTAAAAACTGTGTATTATAGCCATTAATGTTCTCAGCACCAACATTTTCCTCCTGTATATCTCTTCCCATTGTGCCCCATTACTTGTTAACTTAAATATAACCTCTGTTGCCTGAGAGGTTGTCCAAGAAACCACTGTAATAATGCACTAGTGTTTGGGATATTCGTATGTGTAGCCCTTCACACCTCTTACGGCTGGTTGCTCCTATAATTAAAACACTTGTGAATATAAATTATAATTGATCACATGACTTATAAGTATGCATTTAATTCCTGCTAAAACTTTCTGATTCCAGTTGAGAAATATAAAACGATTTTGGAACGAAGCTTCTTTTCCTGGGCCATGCAAGCAGAAGGCTGTGTTCTTGTGATGCTCACCGTATTCTGACTGTTCTGAGGAAAGCAATGGATCTGCTGTCTGGCTTGTGATTGAATCTTCTTGACTTAGATTATTTGTTGATTGCATTAAATATATGCAGAAGCAAAAGCCAATTCATATAACAACTGAGAAGTCATTTTTCATTACAGTTATCTCCAAGTCCTGCTGTGTTCTCGTGAGTAGTGTGGAAGGGGGGAGGAAACTGTGTATCAGAAAACACTACTGATATAAAACCAGCACAAAGATGGAAAGCAAAGCAGCCAGAGGTGTCTTAACTTTCAGCATGAATTTATTCAAATAGACTTGATGTCAGCGACCCACTGACAGTTGGGGAAGTAGCGGAGAAACTCAGGATGTTGAAACCTGTAGATAGAGGGCACAGTGATCGCCATGCCGCTGCACAGAAGCAATGGTTAATAACTCAGATATTAACAATTGATCTGAAAACACTTTCAAGGGAGATAACTGTCAAGTCTGTATTTTGTAGAGGAAGAGGCTAAAGCACAGAGTTTAAATGGCAGCTCAGTGGTAAACCTTGGTCTCTTGAGTCCTATCTAGTGTCTGTTCGTTATACTATTGATATTGCCATGTCTCTTCTGGAGTTCTCCAAAGGCTTACCACAATGCAGGAATGCATGACAAAGTTATTAGATGTAAGTCTGGTAATAAAAAACCCTTTTCAAGAGTACATCTCATACAGTTCTTTTCACAACCACTTCCAACAATGGTAAGGGGCCCTGGGGCTAAAAATCTTTGCATTCCCCTACACAATGCAAGAACTCCTTCAAAAGTCATTCATCTGGGTTTGGATGAGGGGGAAACATCAGAAATTCAGGATCACGGTAGATGTATGACGTTCCTCTGTGGATTGATTTTAGCTTGCTAGCAATTTTGTGAAAATAATTCAGCTTGTGGATTCTAAGGCCCTGGATTCATTTTGTGTGGCCATATATAGCAACCCTGTGATGGCAATAGATGGAAGTTTTGCCCCTGCTGTCAGCTTTCTTCCAGAACTAAAAAACTGTCATTCTGTTCTGAAAGCTTTTTTTTTTTGCAGAGATCTTTACTTTTTTGGGGTGAACCATGAATGGATCACCATACAAATGCTGCACAAATCCAGGCTGTAAATGACCCAGCAAATGAGGCAGGATCAGACCTTCCATGTTGCTAAGCTTTGGTTATGATGCCTCTGCTATACCCTTACCTGTAGAGCAACATGAGCTTTTCCAGAACTACTTAAAATGGAAGGTGACAGATTATATGACACATATATGTCATGACTTAAACTGATTTTCTTTATGCTCACTTTTGTGAGTTATTTTTATTAGATCAATATAACGATGATGTGGAACAAAGACCTTTCTCTGCTGCCTCTAGATGCATAAATGTACAAACTCTTATCATTGGTCAGAAAGGATGGGGTGAAAGTTCCCCACTAGATCTTGTATCAGACTCAAGTGAGAGCCAAAACCTCCATTTTTTCCATCCAGGTTTCCAAGGCATCATTTCATGCACAATGCCAGCCTCTGCTGTAGAAGGGAGGAAGGAGCACTCGGTAGCCCAGGATGAGGGATAAAGTAGCCTCAGTCTCTGAAGGATTACAGAATGAGACAGAGAGCTTCTGGCTATAAGAAGAGGTAGGCAATGACAGCTACAGATGGTGGATGAGATGATTGCACAGGTGATTTCATTCTGTTCATTTTTGTTCGTTTGCAAAATTGTGGGTCAAAAGGAAACAGGAAAAACTGCAGTGTGTTTAAGAGCCAAAGATACAGCATGAACTGTGAAGCTTTTTGACTAGCAGTCAGTGGAGATAAACTTTACATTTCAAAGACTGCAGGATGAGAGGCCAGATTAACAGTGGAGGAAGTGGGAAAAAAAATGGCTTTGAGCCTTCAGTAATGCAGGATCAGAAGAGTTTGCCGTGATAACATATTTAACATACTTTAGAAGCCAATTGCAGGATACTTTGTGGCACTACTGAGATCAGAGAAGACTTCAGGAATCCTGGAGGAGACCAGAAATAGAAAAAAATCCCTTCAAGATATCTCAAAATCCTTGTAGGTGAGTGAGCGAAGGAACTAAAGATGAAATATAAACCGGTGGTGTGACGATATAAAATTTTTTAGAAAAACAAAGTTATTGGGCTCTGTGAAAATGCAATTAAATAAAATATTGTGATGATTAATTATAAATGTAGCACTCTGAGGAACAATAAACATATTTTACCAAAAGAAATGAGTACCTAAGTGTTTTTCTCTGTTTTCCTGAAGAAAAACAATTGGTTCAAGCAAATGATGGGGTTGCGCATCTAATTCAAAGATGAACATGGCAACGCTGGATTTCACTGTGGCAGTTGTTAATTTTCAACAGGAGTCACCATAACAAAAGAGCTGGATTTTCTGAAAGTCAAAACGTGAAATAGAAGAGCCTGTTAATACATGGAGCTGGTATGTTCAAAGGCTTCATGGTAGGGGCAAACATCTCAGTTTTAGGGTGCACTTTATTGAAATGCTTAGCTACAGTGTGCTTCAGTGAGAAACACATTAGGTAAGGAGATCCTGTACAATTAGGAACAAAGGTAAAATGAGGTACATCATGGGAGAACTGTCTGTTATCATAGGCTTGTATGATGTGCTTTAGCTAGAGGCTTGCATTAGTATTCAGGCACTTGTTTTATATTTTTCCGATTTTTACAGTGCTATCCCCTTGAAACTCATTAAACCTCTTTCTGCAGTAGGCTAACCACTCAAGCATGAATAATCTAAGGGGTAAACAGAATATTGTTATAAATACACAAGTGTCCATTACAAGAAGTAGTAAATTTTAAAATGATTAAAAAGCAACAACAAAGCACAAATACCCTCTCAAGCACAGACAGCTATATCATAACCAGTGTGTGTTTTCCTTGTAAAGCATTCATTAGAACATAAGTCTTAGAGTTGAGTGAAATAGATAACTCGGCCTGATTAATGAGCTACTTTTAATCATCTCTAGATCACAAGTTCAAAAACAAAATAGAGGATTTATCTGTTATTGCTCTGTGCTTTATTTAATCATGAGATCCATGCAAAACAGGTGTAAAAATGCTGCACTGTGTATAAATAGGACACATTCTAACATGACTGTGTTGTACTGTGTTGTACACCTTTTTACAAGGCACTTGAGAGTTCCAGTTTGACTGACCATCTAAACATGCATCCTTCTATTTGAAAGCCTTCAGGTCCAGTGGACTAAAGTCAACTGAACTACAGAAAGGCTATACTGGTTTTTAAAAAAATTTAAAGTTTGAGTTGTCTAAATCAACGCTTAGGTAGATGAGGCAATTAACTCTGAACCCACAGCCTGAAATGCCTTTAAAGGCTGAGGGAATGTTGCAGATAGTGTAATCTGCGAAGTGAACCAAGTACCTCCAAGTACTGTCTCTCACAAGCATGACTGTCTTTTGTGAGTAAGGCTGTAGGTGAGGAACAGCTTTGTCCTTTTACCTTTTTGTGGTTTTTTAATATAAAACCTACAGAATAAACCCAGAAATCTCCTCTTCTATGCTCAACAGAGTTCTATCTGAAAGGATATCAAGGCAAGCAAAAATGCCATGAGGCCTGCGTGGATGAACAGGGAACTCCTGGACATTTCAAAGTACAAGGAGGAAGCATACAGAGGGTGGAAGGAAGAGCAGGTAATATGGGAGGAATACAGAAACATTGTCTGAGCACCCAGGGATGAAGTTTGGAAAGCTAAAGCCCAAATGTAATTGAATCTGGCCAGGGATGTCAAAGACAAAAATAAGGGCTTCTATAAGTTCCTTGGTCACGTAAGGAAGACTATGGAAAATGTGGGCCCATTGCTCAATGAGAAGGTAACCTGGTTACACAGGGAATGGAAAGGGCTGAGGTACTAAATGCTTTGTCTGTCTCAGTCTTTACTAGGAAGACTAGCCTTCAGGAATCCCAGGGAAAAATCTGGAGCAAGGAAGATGTACTCTGGGTGGAAAGTCAGAGAATACTTAAACAAACTGGATATATATGAGTCCATGGGCCCTGGTGGGATTCATCCACAAGTCCTGAGGAAGTTGGTTGGTGTCATTGTGAGGCTATTCTCAATAATCTTTCTACAGTCATGGTGACTGGGAGAATAAAGACTGGAGATAAGCAAATGTCACTATATTCAGGAAGGCCAAGAAGGAGAACCTAGGGAACTACAGGGTGGTCAGTCTCCCCTCTATCCCTGGGAAGGTAGTAAAACCATTTCCAGGGTCATAAAGGAGAAAAAAAGTCACCAGGAGTAATCATCAAGACTTTATCAATAGGAACTCATGCTTGACCAACTTGATACACTTCTATGATGAAATCACTGGCCTGGTATATGAAGGACTAGCAGTGGATATTGTCTACCTGGATTTCAGTAACACATTTGACAGTTTGTCTCTGTCAAGTTGTTGATGACCAAATAGACTGAATATGCAGACAGTGGGGTGGCTTGAACACTGGATGAATTTCTGAGCCCAGAGGGTTGTGATCAGCAACACAAAGACTAGGAGGTTACTGGAGGCAGTAACTAGAAGTGTACCCCAGGGGTCAATATATCTTCATTAGTGCTCCGTATGTTGGGGTAGAATGTACCCTTAGCAAGTTTTTGGAAGACACCCAAACCAGGAGGAATGGAATGGCAGATATTCCAGAAGGTCATGCTGCCATCTGGAGGGACATCAACAGGCTGGAGAAATGGGCTGACAGGAACTTCATGCAATTCAGTGACGAGAAGTGTAAAGTTCTGCACCTGGAGAGGAACAACCCCATGCACCAGAACATTCCGGTGGCTACTGAGCTGGAAAACAGCTTGGCAGAAAAGGACCTGTGGGTCCTGGAGGACACCAAGTTAAACATGAGCCAGCAATGTGCCATTGCAGCCAAGAAGGCTAACAGTGTCCTGGGCTGCCAGCAGGTTGAGGGAGTTGATCCTTTCCCGCTCCTCAGCTCTGATGAGGCCACACCTGCCTGAAGTTCTGTGTCCAGTTCTGGGCTCCTCAGTACACAGACGTTCTGGAGAGAGTCCAATGAAGGACCACCAACATGATTAAGGGGCCAAAACATCTCTCTGATGAGGAGAAGCTGGGAGAGCTGAGACTGATGGTGTGAAGAAGAGATGGTTCGGGGAGGATGTCATCTATGTGTATAAATACCCAAGGGAAGAGTGTATAGAGGATGGAGCCAGGTTCTTTTAGTGGTGCCCAGTGACAGGACAGTAGGCAATGGCACAAACATCAGGGGAAAAAACCAAAAGTGAAGGTGACTGAGCACTGGCACATCATTAAGATATTCAAAGGCCATCTAGACAGTCCTGGTCTACTGGCTCCATCTGATATCTATGAAGTAGAATTTTCCATTACTGGGACAGAAATGTGTTTGGGTTCTCTGACACTGTATAATTTTGGGTTAAATGTACTACCTTGCTTCTCTAACCAGTGTATCTTTGAAGACTGGAAGGACCATAAAAAGCATGCTTTGCTGAAAAGTATCTTTGAAGAAGAGCTGAGAGACTGATACAGAGGAAACATCCTGCCCTAGAAGGAGCTAGAGCTGGGAGATGGCCAGAGAGGCCTGAAGGCAACAAAAATCGGCAGTAACTAGGGAAAAAGTAAAGGTGTTGTAAAGTGTTGGGGTGTGGGTGGGTGAGGGGTTGGGGGAGGAGTTTGAAACCACCCACCAATTAAAGGACTATGCAAATTATCTCCCACACTTTCAAAGCACTAATTCTAATTTGAACATGCTTCACTAATGGTAGATGACATGCTAATTACTAACTACTCAGCATAAAATTAGGTGGGTTTTTCTAATCCTGTAGCAAGATAAATATGTTGTAGATGCTGTGTGCTGGGGTGCTGGCTTTGTGGAGTTACCACCTAGCACCCATGTCTGTGTGGACATGGAATAAATCAAATACCTCTGCTCTGTGGGTGTATTGGCATTCTTCACACTGGGTAAATGATCCCACTTCTGGGACAACACAGGTCACCTTGTTTGAGCAGGAGGGTTGATCTAGTTTCCTTCCAGAGAACCCTTCCAACCTCAACCACTCTGTAATTCTGTGAAATAACCCTGAGACCTAAGCTTGGAATGCAAACCTATCTCCTATCTCCTTGGACAGCAAGATGAGGCTGCTTCTTCCTCCTGTCCTGACTCCCTTTCGCATCGCACAGGTTAGCTACAGCAATTTGGAGAGAGGACCTGTGGGCTGGAGGTGTGGTTAACCCCCCCCGACACTCTTCTTAGAAGAGCTCCTAATGATGTGCACCAACAGGATGCACACTGGTACCTGAAACAGCAAGAAGTGCTCACAGTGAAAAAGCAGAAAAGCACCTCACCTGAGGGTTGTGATTTGATCTCAGAGCACAAGCTGCAAGTAAGAGCTTGTGGCCTGACTTCAGAACGTAAGTCACAAGTAATTGTGACCACTTTAGACTGTCAAAGGACTACTTCAGTTATTTTTGATTTACAAGCATTCAGGCTTCATTAATTGACAAAGTTTTTCCTTTATGGTTTTCTTTCTTCAGGAAGCCACAACAAAACAGCTTCCTACAGAGAGTCAAAAGGAAATAATGAGAAGAAATCTATATTTGAGTTCCCTTTCCCTCCCTGCACCCAGGTCAAGATTGTGGCTTGATGCTGCCATTGTTTTTTGACTCTCACATCTTGTCTTGAAAAATTAATGTGTGCAAAAGTTCTTTCAGGCAACTGAAGAGGCCTCACTGTTTGCTGTTAACTGAGAAAGAGGAGGAGGTGGAATTACTGTCCACAGCCTGGGTTATATCTGGTTAGTCTGCTCATACAACAGCAGATAAAAGTTAAGGAGTAATTGAGATGCCCAAGTTAGGTTACCTTTGTTAGTGTCTTTGAGAAGGGTCTAGGTATCCCAGATGTTTGGTGGCATCAGTGATGATGCTGGTCAATGTGGCAGCATAGTTTGTGGTGCCTCACAGCTTTCTTTGATTGCTCTCTTGAATTTAGATGCAGAGGTTCTACCTAAATATTTATGACTAAATATTTTCTTAGACATAAGCTTTTCTGTTTTATTTTGGCCAAGAAGTACCTGACTTGTTTTTGTTTGTGATGGCTGTAAATTGGGGGGAAAAAAATCATTATGGTTAGTGGAGCTATATTCATATAACACCGTTATGTTTTACTTTACCCTAGTGTAAATGTGGTTCTAAGGCATACTAACTTACAGGGTGACTGAAAAAATAAATTCATTAATGTTTATAGGTTGGTTCTGGTCCTCAAATGAAGGCATTCAAAATGCAAAGTTATTATCTAAAGAGAACCTTGACATTTAAAATTCAGCTGGCGGTATTTTGATATGTCAAATATGCAGTTAATTTTGAATATATGGAAAGTGTTTAGAGGCATATTAAAGTCTTTCTATTTTTCCCTGCTCTGCAATGATGACCATTTGCAATAAATCAAATGTCAGGGCTCCAGAAGTGAAACTGTGTTTTGGGAAAAAAAAAAAAGAAAAAAAAGAAAAAAGAAGAAAATAGTTTGTACTTGACAATGAAATCATGAATTGCTCTGAAATAAAGTGTACATACTAGTTCTGTGAAAATGAGACGGTTTTTAAACCCTCAGAGGACAAGAAAATAATGCCCAAACTGAACTCTGTCAGAAGAGAAGACCCGAAAGGTTAGAATAGCTGGAAAAAAAAGGAAGATTAAGAGAGATTCTGCATTAAGTGAATGAGTAAAACTGGATCATAAACGATTGTGTCAGAGGAAGCTTTCTGTCTGTAGCTTAAGAAGAGTAAGGAACATGGAAAGTGGAATTGGAATCTCTTTGCTCTAAGTTTGTGGCAGAGAATGAAATGTTGAGTTAGAAAAGTTTATTAAACTGATGATATACTAGACTCTGATTTTAATGTTTTTATTGTTGCGTGGCACTACCTAAACATTTTGACATAGAAATGGAGAGAGAAATCAAATTTGATGGCTGGTATCTGTGAAGACATGGAGTATTTCTTTCCCTGGCTAAGATGCCAACAAATTATTAAGAAAACTAATGCTTATGTTTTACCACTTGCTTGTATTCTATATATTACGATGCCTCTTTTTCCCCTCATTAAAATGTGCTTTTGAAAAATGTTCATAGATCTAGAGGGAACCCTGCAAAAATTCTAAAAGCCTTGAAAATGTATGCAAAAATATTCAGCATATGAAGAGGAAGGAATTTTTTTTTTCCAAAATATCATCATTGAGGTTACAATGGAATTATCATGAGCTTTTTTACTGAGGAGTAAGGCTGAGAATAATGATTGTTTTCCAGCTGTTTAGTCTAGGCAAGCCTGTTCCTTGTATTGGCACTACAGGTATTGAGACAGAAATCAGAGTGGTTTTATCCTTACCCTAACACATCCTTGATCTAACGGCAGGAAATATATCTATTGGCTGATACTGAGACTGTGACAGGAAAATAAGACTATTACTGCCACAAATTATCAGGCAAAGTCTATGAACTTCTGTTTCTCTGATTACTTAAACTGAATGTAGTTCTTTAAATCCATCTGTATATTTTACTATCCTTCTTATTCAGTCAAGCTGTTTCATTACTAAAATGTAAATAAATGTGTATGTAAATAAATGGGATGATTTCCTATACATGGAGATTCTTGGATCTGTAGATTTTTAAGAACAGTAAAACCACGTAACAAACTAGGTAATGATAGTGCAGAAAACCATCCTAAAATTGTCCTAAAAGTGTTAACCTATATATATATATATATATATATACACACATATATACATCTGTATGCTGTTAGCTTTGGAAGGAGAGATGATGTGGTATTCATCATTTTTCCTTGTATTCAAAATTCTTGGTTACCAGAAATTAAAGGAGCTGATCAAATTAGACTCAGAAAATATGCACAATAGTTTCATCTTCTTTATATAAAGTTCTTTCTTACAATTCAAAAAGTTGTTCAGGTTGGTCAGAGACTGTGTAGCTCACAGGGTCTAGATTGCTTGTATAGGTATCAGTACTGAACTTTGTGATATTTGGTTATGGTGCAGATAGCAAGCAGCGATAATAAACTTTTCTATTTTATACATGATGCTTTTATCTACTGTCACATCTCTGTCAGTGCCAGGGTAAGAGGAGACAGGCTTTTAGCTTTTGTTTTCCAGATTTACCTGTACTTAAAAGAAAGGAACACTTAATAGCAAACCATAAATGCTGTAAAAAGGGAGCAAATATTGTTATTGTTAAAACAGATCCTGGGAGTTTATTTTTCATTAAATACGTTATCTGTCAAGCAAATAGGTCAATTTTTTTTGAATTGAAAAGCCATCTGGCTTTTCCAATTGTTACAAGGAAGGATGCTTTTTTGTTTGTTTTGTATGAAATACCATAGTGTTCTCTAGAGGGTGAGCCATCCTTCAGGGTAGCTCTTTAGAAGAAAAGAGACTTTTAAAAAATAATCAAAGTATTAACTGCATATAAAAATGATTTTCAGCTGTTAATGAGTCCATGTAAAATTTTTATGTGAGATGAAAACCAAATTTATTTAAAAGGCAAAGACTCCACTTTTACTCAGGGATTTTTTTCAATATATATTCACCATGAGATGTAACGTCTGGATATTGGTTCCACTGTCTGAATATTCCCAGAGGCCAAGAAGTCAAACTTTGGACTCTGGTTTCTACACGGCGCTGTGGTTTTGCGTGGCTGGGTTCTGGTGAAGAAACTGCAAGAAGCAGCTAGAAGCTTCCCCTAGGCCCAACAGAGTAAATGCCAGACGGATCTGTCACTGACCAAGGCCAAGCCCATCAGCGATGGTCACAGCACCTCTGTAAGTCACATTTAGGACGAAAAAACCCACAAGCAGATACTTTTTGTCACCAGAGAAGGGAGTGAGAAGATATAAGAAACTTTGCAGATATCAAAGTCAGTGAAGAAGGGGAGGATGAGGTGCTCTAGGCACCAGAGAGAAAGGTTGCCCTTGCAGCCCATGGAAAAGAGCATGCTGTGGCAGGTTGTCCCCTTGCAGCCCATGGTAGACAATTGGGAGCAGAGATCTCACCCACAGCCTGTGGAGAGACCCCTTGTGGGAGCGGGTGGAGCCGGTTTGCTGGGGGGAACCTCTGACTCTGCGTGGAGCCAGGCTGGAGCAGTCTGGGCCTGAGAGACTGAAAGACATTCTATGATTCTGTGACTGCACCCCATAGAAGTGACCCACGCTGGGGCAGCTAGTGAAGAGCTGAAGCCCCGGGGGAAAGGACTCACACTGGAGTTCATGGAAGACTGACTCCTGTAAGTGTGTCCTGGTTCTGGCCGAGCCAGAGTTACCCTCCCCAAGCAGCCAGCACAGGTGAGCTGAGCCAGCCCAGGCTGTTTTCCATACCACCTGGCATCACTCCCCCACAAAAGGAGTTGGTTGGGGATGGGGAGGTCCTGGGTGACTCCGGGGCAGTCTGAGTGTGGCTGAGGCTTCAGGTTGGTCCTTGGGTCCTGCAGGACTCTGTGTTATCATCAGGTCAATAAGATACACTGTGTGAGTGAAGTTTGCTGCAGGCTGTTATTGTTTCCCTTTCATGGTCCTTTTGTCAGTAAACTGTCCTTATCCCAACCCATGGGGGCTCTGTCTGTTTTTCTTTGGGGAGTGAGGAAATGGCAAGTGGTGCTCAGCCATTGCTTGGGGCTGAACCACCCCAGGATTGGATCCCCACGCTGGAGCAAGAGAAGATGCCCCCCTCTCCCCCCCACCCCAAAGAAAAACAACTTGTGAGGAACTGACCGAAATGCCCATTCCTTGGGGGGTAGTAGGGAGAGAAATCATTAATAAAGTTCACTAAGAAGGGACAGATGGTAGGAGGTGTTTTAAGATTTGATTGTACTTCTCATTATCCTACTCTGGTTTCTGTGCTTGTGCAGTGTAATAAATTAGAGAGTTTTCTTTCCTTTATTCTGCATTGAGTCTGTTTTGCTCATGACACTAATTGTGGAATGATCTCTCCCTGTCCTTATCTCGACTCCTAAGCCTCCCAATACCTATTTCCCCCCTGCCTCCCCCTTCCCCAGCTGAAAAGGGGAGTGATAGAGCGGCATTGGTGGGCATCTGGCCTCCAGCCGGGGTCAAACCACCACACATGGACACAACAATTTAAATGTGTCGTTTGGCATTTGACAGCCAATAAAGCAACCTGCTTGGGTATAGCCCATAAGACTTGGCTCTAAAATTCTAACAAATTCCCAATGTCACACTGGATGCATATCTAAACATTCCACACATATTTATTCATGAATTCAGTCTTCTCAAAGGCTGTGATAACAATTACATGGCTTAAGAAGAGTTCACTAGAGATCTAGACCTTCAAAATGAATGGTAAATTTAGCCTCTGCTATTAAATTACACAATAAAATGTATTTAATATAATTCCAGATACATACACTGGGAAACTGAACGAGAAGCTGAAAGTCCTATAGATTTACAACTAACCCAACTATTCCAGTGACTAGAAATAGGCTCCAAAAGTTATTACTGAAAAATAAATACTGAATATTGCGTGCTATCTAAAACATGTACCTAGAAGTCATTCACTGCTTTCCCTTAACAGGAGTGAGCAAATATTTGAACATGCAGTGTGCATGTTGAAATTCCTTCCTTTGATCCTTGAAAAGCAGAACTGTATAGGTACTTGGAGTAAACTCCAGTGTGCTTGAAGAAGGAAAAATAGGATGTCAGTGGAAAGACAAATGACCAGGTATCAATTTGGCATGTCTTCCTCATTGAATGCCACTTCTGTGATACTGACTTGATAGAGAAATTGGCTGTCCTGCTTTTTTCCAGTTCCAGAGAGCTTACTTAAATAGATTATCTGATGGCAGAAGATTCTTCACTCCTTTTACCTTAAATTTCTCCCCAATGTGTGAAAAGTAAGATAAGTGTCCATGAATCTGCTATACTCGTTTTATACTAGTATAAATAGTTATAGAGGATGCTAATTAATAAAAAATGGTGGGCATGTAGCCTTTGCACTGTTATAATCAGTGACTTTTGGACTTCAAATTTAGAGGAGATATAAAATTTACTTTGCAATCTAAAATCCCTACAGACATTAAATTTAATTTTGGAATTGTATTTCTGAGGGTGCAAATGTAAATGTCTGGCAACCTAGTTCAACACCATAAGAGAGTAAGGACATGAGAAAATATGGATTTGAATGCACAACTAAACATTTTTGGACATACAGTTTTGCTGCTGGCTTTCCAGTTAAGAGTTTTTCTGCTCCATATAATGGTTCTTGGGCCTGAATTCATGCCTATTTTTCTTCTTTAGATCCTTCCAGAATCCCGTGACATGCTAATTTGTAAGATGAGCTATAGAAAAAGCTATTTCCAGAGATTATTACTGATGTTATTTGGGGCAAGTTGAGTGACAGCTACTATTTCTTCCTCAAGCTGCTGTGAAATTTCAACCATTCTTTACCCGTCTGAGCTGCTCAAAACTGGGATCATTCAAGAAACTCAGAATTATTTGTTGTGTGGCTCTGGATGAACTTGCATTTTTAAAAAATATAGCACATATTAATAAATGACAGAGTGAAATATACTATTGACCTTGCACTTAGTTTATTTAGGTGTTAATTTCTGGTTTGCTTGGACAATACTTCTGCAGATGGACTGAACTGGCACATTGTCACTGTGTTTGAACATCAGCTTTCCTTGTCATGTGGTGAATATAGTTATGTAGTGGAGGAAGGATCATCAACTATGTCACAGGGACAAAATCCAGCAACTGTTGCAAATGGGATTGCAAGAATGAAACTTTTGTAGATAACCAGAAATGGGGCAGGCTAAGCCAACATCAGCTACACAAAACCATGCCCTTCAGTGTATGTTAATATGCTGAGCCATAATTTGCCTTGGATCAGGCTCCTAGGGAATTCTGCTGCCTTTCCAGTAGGGCTGATAGCTTCTTGCAGAGGGATGTGACAGGCAACAAGATAAACACTAGAGCTCTGCCAACTAACTTCGTGCTCTTAGGAGTACCCTATAGCAGTCTCTAGCACAGCCAGTGCAGCAAGTTGTGTACTCCTTTTGTACCCAGAGCTCTCATGCGATTAGCAGAGCTTTGAGTGCCAAAGCAGCTCAGTACTAGATTTTAGGTTTTGTTTTGAAAATCTCAAGCATAAGTCTTTTTCTCCTTTTTCTTTCCTTTTTTCTTTCTACCTATAGATACATACAAGCAATAGTCTGCTCACCCTCCCCAACTTCTTCAAGACAGAATCTCTGTACCTTAGACCAGGCAAGTCTGGATATTCTGGAGAAAATCAACTTTTATCTTTGGCAAAGCAGGTTGAAAATAGGACTTAGAGTCACTGCAATTTTTAAGCATAGAATTCCTCCAGTAGTGGCTAGCTGCTTCATACTTCTTGGGCTGTATTCTCAATTTGAGAATGTCACTAATAAATATTGATGTAACAGGTCATTTTAAAATTACTTTATTTTTACACCAATAGTGACATTATCACTTATATTGAGGGTTAATGGACTCTGTTGTAGCTATGAGAATAAGACAAATTTCTGGGTAAAAAAGCAGTTGCAAAATCCATGGTTATTTTTTGTTATCAAGTTCAAAAGGAACATCGATAAGAATGCCAGTGCCTGAAGTCCTTTTGTCCCCTTCAAAGAATATATACTGAATGTTGAAAGTTTTGTAATAACAGTACTTGTGCCTGTGATAGTTCTGATGCAGTGATCTGGAAAACGCTGGTAGAGGCATATCAAAGAAATAGGAATAGCTTTGGATAAAACAGCTGAATTTACTCTTGTAGAGATAAATAATCAATAATCTGCAATTTCAGGAAGCTGGGCAGCTCAGTGACACGAATTACCTAAAAATCAAAGTTCAATGACAGTCTTTATAAAATTACATCATCGAGTTTGTAAATTAAATCCACAACAGCAGAAATACAAAGCAGAAGCTAAAATTATACTTGTCCTTCATGGAATTTACCATGGACTCCTTTCCTCAAGTGTGCCTAAATAGTGAAGAACCTATCATAAATTCTGCTTTTGCATGAAACTATTCTGCTTTCAGGTGCTTGATTAGTTAGGTGGTGTGCAGTATTTTTTACCATTTTGGTTTTATTTTTTTAAATGAAGAAATCCCTGTTATCTGTTGATGGGTTTTGTTTTCACATGTTCAAATTCTTCTTAGAAGTATGAAACTTCAATGCCCAGCAGAGTTTTATCAAAGCTGTCTGAACATTTGACTCGGATTTAGCAGGGTCTCGTGTGAATAAGTCTAGTTAAATGAATAAAGCTAAGCATATGCCTGAGAAGGTTTCTGAAAGAGAACCTAGATCTGGGAAAATATGGATGAAATACCGGTTGTCTTGAACTGTAAAACCTCCTTGGGGAGGAATCAAACGATAACATCAGTAATAATTGGTACTAAAATCACATTTTCACCCCAGAGGATCTCTAACTCATTCTCACCTGGACTGAGTCAGACTTTCATTTCAGCACTTTCCAGAAGCCTGCAAAAAGTGGCTTCTGCCTGCAGAGACAGATATTTTAGCATTTCTGTAAGTTCTCCACATTTGTCTCCCAACAAACTACCCACTCATTTCTGAAAGACAGAAACAAACAGAAGGTCATGACTTGCTTGCACTTCAGTGGGCAGAGGGTGATCCACCATGGAGACACCAATTCCAGGACTGCACCAGAGTGCTGTAAAAAGTATTCCTAGGACCTCTGGTATGAAGGCATCTTTATGCTGGAAGGCAGCACTCAAAGAAAGAATGGTGAACACGACTATTTCTGTGGGTTTCTTTCTTTGCTTTTGTTTTGCTTGCTTATTTTGTTTTGGTTTTCCCTATGACCAGATTGCACAACAAACCACCAAAACCAGTCAAAATATATACTCCAAAAGTTGTCAAAATATGGTTTTTTTTCAAGTAATAATGTAATTATCATGTATTCTGTACAAGATTTTTAGAAAAACATGTTTTTCAGTGAAATATACAACTACAAGATTAATTGCTACACTCATCACTTGACATTTCTTCAAAATTCTTTGTTGAGTTTCAGAAGCATGAAGTTTTGCAAAAGAGAAAAAAAAGTCCTTAAAGGGAAAATTCATCAGTTCAGAAATCTGCTATAATGACATTTGTAGGTGAACCTTAAATTGGTAGCATGCCATTGGGAGAACTTGCAATCCCCTCTTCACCCTTTTAGCTATGAGTATGGGCTGTGATGAGTTTAATTAACAAAGTATATTCCACAGATACTCATTAGAAACATTCCTTTAGGAAACAGGTATTAGGATGTTAGCTAAAATAGGAATCTAATGCTCTTCATGTTCTGCTTAAGTTCATTTGTATCCCCTACACTGCTGGTGTATCATTTCTAGTAGCACGTATGTTCAAAATGCATGCCAGAGAGTTTAGTGTTGTAATGCCAATTCTTTACCTTCACATGAAACACACACTATGTACAGAGTGAAAAAATGGGTAGAGTTGCTTTTCAATACCACAAGAAATATCAGGCATCACAGTATACACACAGTTAAATATTTGAGATCGCCTGGCCTTGACAGTTTTTTCCCTCATAGAAACTGGAGATGTTGTTCCAGCTTATAGAGATGGCTGTCACCAACCAGAGGCTGGTGATATCCAATTCCTATAGGTCCCCTCTTAACTAAATGGGGCATCAAAGAAGGTAGCTTGTAAGGCGATTAATATAAAGGGAGTGGACACAATGTACCTCTAGCAATTTGATTTGGGGGAGTGGGCTTCACAAATTGGGCTGAGGCAATTGATACCTCTTCTTGAGTTGCATACCTCTTGCAGTCTCGTTGCACTGGATTCAGCCACAGAGTGGGCTTCTGAATACCCTCAAAATCTAAGGTGGTGTGTGTGCTGATTTCTGAGCAGGCACCAAAAAAATTAGTAATTTTTCCAGAACAATTTTCACTCAGAATGGTTCATTTAAGTCAAAATTAGCCTAGCCATCATAAAGATAGGAAGTAATAGATATAATTCTGGGAATATTTTTAAAATCCTAAGATTAATTGTGTGTAACTTGGTTGGGAGCTTTCGTTCTTCAGGCACATTTGTACAATGCATGCAATGCTACCAGACCTCCAGCAACAGCAGCTGAGTTCTTAGCTGTGATCATGTCACAGTGTTTGCCCATAGAGTCTCTGCGAGCTTCTCTCTTGTGGTGCGTTGACCCTGGCTGGAGGCCAGGTGCCCACCAAACCCAGTCTATCATTCCCCCCTCAGCTGGAAAAGGGAGAGAAAATGTAATGAAAGGCTTGTGGGTTGAGATAAGGACAGGGAGAGATCGCTCACCCATTACTGTCATGGGCAAAACAAACTTGACTCAGGTAAATTAATCTATTAAAAAATCCAAGTCAAGTTATGAGAGAGACACCCACATCTTAAAAATACCTTCCCCATACCATTCCCTTCTTCCTGGGCTTAACTTTACCCCTGATTTCTCTACCTCCTTTCCTGAATAGGACAGGGAATGGGAGTTCTGGTCAGTTCATCACACTTTGCCTCTCCCATTCCTTCCTCCTCAGGGGAGGACTCCTCACACTCTTCCCCTGCACTAGTGTGGGGTCCCTCTCACAGGAGAGAGTCCTCCATAAACTTCTCCAATGTGAGTCCTTCCTACGGGCAATGGTACTATCACAGTAGTGAGAGTGTTTGAGAAATTTATTTCTTATTTTCTTGCTTTTCTGGCATGCTGTAGCCTTTACCTTGCAGTAGGGAAGGTTTCATAATTTTTTTTATACATCCTTTGGGTGTTTTAGGTTTTGGGGGTATTAAATTCTTTCTAGATATAAACCTCTGATCCTTCATGTGGACATTTTTGAAATTGCATTATGCTTCTCAGGGCTGTGTGTTACTGTGGCACTGATGGGGAGGAAAGAGAGGTGAATCGCAGTGCAGTGCGGGACAGGTAGTTCATACAGCTGAGCAATGCTAATAGCCTCTGCAAGCCATGGGAAACCCGTGTCACCTAATTGCATTTGCCTCAGAAACAGAAAGAGCAACCAGCCTTTATACTGAAAGACTATGAGTGATTTTGAAGGTGCCGTAAAAGTTCTGATGAACTCTATAGGCCAAATCCTCCACCTTTTTTCTTTTTGAACCAGGGTAAGACATTGATTTAATGCATTACATCTACTGTAATGGGTGAAGAGTCTGGTTCTCATTCCCTTACTGGTTTGCCTGCAATGTGATACATTGTTACCACTGCACTAATTGAACAGTGGTTAGGTAACAGATGCCTAAGTTAACCATGAATATAAAACATAGTATGGAGTTCCCCTGAGCCATAGTAACATTCTTTATAACGTGATTGCAGGAAGAATTTCCTGAGAGACTTGTAACGGACAGACCTGTTACAGCACAAAAATAATTTCGTAAGGGACAAAAAGTCTGTGAAGCTGTTGCATGCCTTATCTGAGCTGTGCATTACAATACTCTGAAATATTTATCACCAAAAAGGGTTTCTAAGTATGTGACAAGATGTGCAAAACAGAAGAGTGGGTAGGAAAAGTATGCCTCATTTTATCACTGCGAAGTTTTCTCAGAGCAAGAGCGACTTTCAAAATAAATACTTGAGGAGTCTCATGGCTACGTGCCATGCAAATCATTAAGTCAAAACTAGTAGTATCAGGCTCTCGGTTTCTTCTTTCTCTGCCTCTCTCTCCGCCATCGGTCGCAGGCAAGCGCCGACAGAGCCGGGCGCCCCGATATGCCCCCCGCCCCGGGCCTCCGGCGGCTCTACGGGGCGCAGCAGCGGCCGCCGGAGGCCCGGGCTGCCGCCCCCGCTCGGCACGGATCCGGCCACGGCTGAGGCGACGGCTTCCACAGCGCTCTATTCCCTCCGCGCTCCCCCCCTTCCCCGGCTCCTGGCCACTGGCGAGCAAAACCGGCGTCCGGGGGCAGCGCCGGAGCGC
>VZTU01013776.1:0-27150 GCA_013400835.1 Zapornia atra
GGGCATGGTCACTGCAGCCCAGAAAATAGCAAGTGAGTAATTTCCAGGAGTATTTCAGCAGCCTTCTCCCTAGAGAAAACATACTTCACTCTGCTCCAGTGCACTTGTCTTTAAGACTGAGAGGAAGTGAATGGAATTCCAATAAAAAGAGAAATTTGAAACAATTAGCTAGTCCTTTTAAAAACTAATATGCTTTTCTACACATGTTTTGTAGAAAAACCTCTAACAAATGCCTTTATGGAGTTTGGTGATTGCTAGCTAGTGACTGAAAAGTTTCAGAGGATCTTTTCACATTTTTCCTTCAGTTCATCTCTATGTGTGTTCAGACGTATTAAAATAGGTCATGTGCTGATCTTACTTGTTCTTTAGGCTGATATTTTGCAGCCATGGAACATGTTTGAAATTTGGTTTGTCTGCTGCTGGATGCCACCAAACCACTGTGTTACCTACAGCTCTCTACCTCCTCTTATGTTTTCACTCTACTGTGCTTTTGCTGTGACTTCTGTTGTTTACTGACACCTTTTTTTCAGTGGTGTCTTTGTTATTTTCCGTGTCTAGTTTTGATTAATCCAACATAGAAATGCATTCATCGTCACCAAACACTGCCTTTTACTTGGACAGCTTTAAAAAAGCCCCACAACACTAATGAATGTAAAACTTCTGTGGTATCAATGATCACTTCTGGTCTTACCTCTTACATGCTACATGCATCGTGCTTAACAGCTAAGTCATGCAAACAAAAACCTTACTTGCTATTCTAAAACTTCAGCAGCAACAGCTGTGCTCTTCAGAGGTACAGAAACTGTAGATTGCTGCCATTTTGGCTTTAAGTATCTTGCAATACATGAGCTTATGTAATTTCTCTCTTCATTGTTTCCACCGTTATGAAGCCTGTAATTACAGATTCAGAAAACTACACATTTTCTGATTTCAAGGAAACAAGCTTTCCATATATATATTCTTTCATAATTGCCCTAAGAAATATTTTACTGGGTCAGATCAAAGGATCACCTAGGCAGCTGTCAAATCTCCAAGTGAACAACAGCAGAAATCTAGGAAGGGTGTACAAGCAGAGCAGGAAGACCATGGTAATTCCCTTGAATACTCTTCTGTTGCCTCAGTGCTTGCAGAAAGGAAGCTTCCTGAGCAAGCAATGATGTCTTCCTATATAATAGCTGTTAATGGGTTGTTCATCCATCATCTAGTTTTGTTTTTCTAAATCCACACAAAGATTTTGCTGGATACAGATCCTGTGGCAGTGTATTCCACAGCTTTGCAAGGTACTGTGTAAAGAACCACTGCCTGCTCTCTACTAGCTTCTTCTGATATCCCTACAGATTGTGTGGGGAATGCAGAGAGGTGTCATGAAGTCATTCCTCAGTTTTCCCCTCCTCTTCACTAAAGCCAACTATATTTCAGAGAGGCAAACCAATCTTGGGCTGCATCAAAAGCAGCATGACCAGCAGGTCAAGGGAAGTGATTCTGCCCCTCTACTCTGCTCTCATGAGACCCCACCTGAAATACTGCAACAAGCTCTGGGGTCCCCAGTACCAGACAGACATGGACCTGTTGGAGGAGGTACAGAAGAGAGCTACAAAAATGATCAGAGAGATGGAACCCCTCGCTTATGAAGACAGGCTGAGAGAGTTGGGGTTGTTCAGCCTGGAGAAGAGAAGGCTCTGGGGAGACCTACTTGTGGCCTTACTATACTTAATGGGGGGGACTTATAAAAAAAACGAGGACAGACTTCTTAGTAGGGCCTGTAGCTATAGGGCACGACTAATGGCTTTAAACTAAAAGAGGGTAGGTTTAGGTTAGATATAATGAAGAAATTTTTAACATGAGGGTAGTGAGGCACTGGAACAAGTTGTCCGGAGAGGTGGTAGATGCCCCATCGCTGGAAACTTTCAAGGACAGGTTGGATGAGCCTCTGAGCAACCTAGTGTAGTGGAAGATGTCCCTGCCCATGCAGGGGGGTGGAACTAGGTGGTTTTTGAGGTCCCTTCCAACCTAAACTATTCTGTGATTCCATATCCATGGTCCTCTGTTATATTCCTTGTCACTTACCTATTCCAGACTGAAGAGTGCTAATTTAGGCAGGTTTTCATCCTAATGAGGGCACTCCATACTTCTGATTCTTTTGCTTTCCTCTGCAGTTTTTCCAGTTCTGTTATAAAATTTATGAGATGGAGGGATGGGGAAGCCAGGACTACATATGGTGTTCAAGATGCAGGCATGTTACTGATACCTACAGTGCGTAATGACATGATCTGTTCTCTAGTCTTTTCCTACACTTTGTAACATTGCATTTCTGAGCGGGGAGCGATGGTTTTGTTTGGTGGTGTTGGCTTGGGTTGTTTTCCAAGACTGGCCACTGGGCTTCTGTTTTCAGAGATACTTCTGAACAGTAGTAACTCGCTCAACCCCATCACCGTACAGGTGGAAACGACTTTTGGGGTTTTCTTCTTTCCCTGTTTTACATTCATTGACAGCAAACTTCATCTGCCATTTTACCCATCACTCAGCAGCCATCACTAACAAATCATATGGTGTGAATTGAAATAGTTTTAAGTAACTTAGGTGGCTTTTCTTTTGCTTTAATGATCTGAAAGATGTTGCACTACAGACAAGTAGATGGTCATTTTCTGAGATCTGGAGTTACGATGAGTTACTCTCTTCCCTTGCCTGTCCCCACACTTCACAGTGTGGTTTTGTGTTTGGATTTTTTTCTACTCTCATTTTCTGGTAAACAGTGTGGTATTTTACTATGGTTTATTATTTTTGTGATGTCTATGTTAACTTTATTAATCAGGCTATTATGCAGATATATGTTGAAAATGTTTTTTATGTAAACTTAATAAATTTAACAGTCTTTATACACAAATGAGCTCTTCCACCTGCTTTCCTGTCCTCTTGTCTCGCTGCTGACAAGCAGTTCCTTAAAACATTAAGTATAATGGCCCCAAGTATCTTGTTAATTTTTTTTTAAAATCAGTTTGTTTCATATTTCATTAGCATCTCTTTTTAATTAAAGCTGAACATCTGGTTGATGGATCTAAGACCCTAATTTGTACACTTTTATGATTTTTTTTGTTGCTTCATCACCAGCGTTAAATGTATCAGTGACATTGTAAAAGAAAGTCAATATATTCAAAAGCTCATGCTTGCAAAATAAGTTCAGACTTGACAAAAATGGGATGGCCAGGGCTTATTTTGAGAGAAACTGCATGAATGTTAAGATAAACATGAATAGTTGAAAAGTGGTTTTAAAGTAACTGTTGTTTTCTCTCCAGTAATTTGTGACCAACATAATTGGATTATGAGCAGTCGCCTAGCTTGTAGTTACCCTGGATTTTTTTACTTCATATTAGAATTTCTAGAAGTCAAAAATTAAGATTTTGTTTATTTGTTTGCTGTATTTTGGGTATAGGCTTTTGAGGGAAGGGTATTGAAGCAGGAGGATGGGAAATTGCTTTGCTTTTCCTTCAAGAAGATCAGTTTGTCTCTTAAGATGGAATTTCTCTCTTCCTCTGAAAATTCTGACTCCCTAGAATGACATTTCTGTGTTTTGATCTAAAATTTTTCAAGCTACAACAAAGTTTATAAGCAATATTGTCAGTTCAAAAGTACAACACAGCATATGAAAATCAGCCTCTTTCTTCCCAGCTTATTGTATCTTTATACAAGAATTTAACTTGGAGTCGCTTCACTGACAGCTGAGCCTGACAGTTCTGTTGGCTCTGCAGAGCTGGCTGTTTCAGAGTTAGGAAACTGTTTTCAGGTTATCAAGCAAACATGACCTGTAAATTGAAAAATGCAAATGTGTTGTGTATGGGGATGATGATTTAGGGTAGATTATTCTTGGAATAGCTGCTGCTAGCTCTTGTGTGTTACCATGTGTGATGTAGTTATTGTGTGAAACCAGATGAATGCCTGCAAAGGTTTCTGTTTACATCTCAGTTGATTTGTGTTCCAGGTACAGACAGATGTTGGTGTAGATACCAAGCACCAGACATTGCAAGGAGTAGCATTCCCCATTGCTCAAGAAGCTATTCAGGCTTTGGAGAAATTGAAAAACAAGAAACTCAATTATGTACAACTGGCAAGTATAAAATCCTTAACGTATTTTTAATAGTGAATATAAAATAGATCATGTGTGTTGATGACATACACAGAGAGATTACTATTCTGTATTAGATATTTTTTTCTTCTATCCTGTCTTTTTACCTGGTTTACTTTCTGCATATTAACTGTACTCAGGTTTGCTTTGTTAACAGCAAATTGATATGAAAAACGAAATTATCATTTTGGCCAACACACTTCATACGGAACTTAAGGATCTGCCAAAAAGAATTCCCAAGGATGCTGCACGTTACCACTTCTTCCTGTATAAGCATGCCCATGAAGGAGACTATTTGGAATCCATAGGTATGAGAACATTTCCCAGTATGAAATTTCATTGGCTTGTTTCGAGTACTTTAGTGGTTTTGAGGCAGAGAGAAAGGATGTGTCATAAAAATAATCTCTCTCTCAACATGATCGTAAATTTCAAAGTCATTTGGTTGCGAAACTGACTCTGAACAGAGTCCTTATGTTTAGAAAGCAGTAGCTATGCTTCTTGATTATGAACACCCATAAATGAGTTGTCATGTGAAAACAATGACACTGGCCATTCTCTCATTCTCTCTCATTCCTGAACACTTGCTGAAACAGAAAAGATCCAGAATGGCATTACATTTTCTCCTTTCTGGCTGCATAAGTTGATTTGCAGTGCCACTCTGCTGTGAATGATTTTCTGATACAGGTTTGGATGGTGTGTAGTTACGGTCTGATTTCTTTCTTTCCCCCTGCAGTTTTCATCTACTCCATGCCAGGGTACACCTGTAGTATACGAGAACGAATGCTCTACTCTAGTTGCAAAAGTCCACTGTTAGAAATTGTAGAAAGACAGTTGTGGATGCAGATAATTAGGAAGGTAAGTGTACTGGGTATACTGGTACTTTCTCCATCTCTCTGTTCCCTTCTTAACACCTAACTATAATTGTCTCTGCCAACACCTTCTATAAACAATGAGAAGTGTTGTGTAACTATTAACGTTTGTCCTGAACAAGAAATACTTGTTGATAAAGCTCCAGGTGCAAAGTTAAGTCATGGAAGCTTTCCTCTGGTTTGTATTTTTTCAGAGCTTTCACTACCATATCCTTGTGTATCAAGGGAGTGTTTGAGAATACTTTGAAGGACTATTTAGAACTAACACGATTTCTTACTGCAAGGCCTGTCAGATTTTGGACTGCAACACATTGCTGTTGTTAAACACTAAATTCCTGTAAAGCCAAGGTTATCAAAAGATTTTCAAAATCATTTCAAGCTGCAGTTCTGGAACTTAAAACTGCTATCTTAGGAGTCCTTGATGGGGCAAACAACGATTTGCAAGCAAGCTGAAGTTTTCACATTGCATAGATTTTACTATATGATGAACCACTATGGTGAGTTGCTCCTCACCTCCAGAGCAGAGACCACAGGAACAGTCCATTTGTGGAATATAAGCCCTGTGGTTACATTCTTAACACTGGGAATTATGTCTGCCTGAAAGTAGCAGATTCGTTAGTAACGATTTTTCCTGAGGTGGCATGAATTTAGTAGATTATCTGTGTGGTATTTTTATGTAATTATTTCTCAGAAATTTCCTCTCCATGTGACTCCTGAAATTCCCACAGGCATATTTCTGAAGCAAGTACTTGTAAAAGCAATACCATGGCTGGCCAGCCCGCCGAGTGCTATGGTTGGCAGGCCACGAAGTATTGGCTGCTCAGCAGAGCGAGGCCAGAGTGTTTCTCTGAATCCTGCATTCCTGTGATTCAGAGCAGTGGGGTTTGGCCTGAGAACAGTGTTTACTTTCCATTCAGGTTTACATGCTTAAATTTTAAAAACCCTAACAGCCCCCACTTTTGTTCATTAAACTTACTGTAGCTTTTCCATGGCTTGAATACTTGCTGTGAGGCAGCAGCCAGCTGATCATAGGAGCTGTTTGTACCCCTCCCCTTCTGTCTCAAGAGACATAGATATCTATGCACCAACTGCTTTTACAATTAGTGTTTAAAGCACATTTCAGTGACAATTTTTAATTCTTAGAATGTTGAGATTATGTTGGGACAATGAGAAGGTTTTATTATAGAGGGGAGAATAAAGAAAGGAAATGTTAGTTCTGAGATCGACATGCTGCTTGCTTATCTTTTATCAAGGAAGTTGCCTTACAGATGAGTAAATAAGCACTTGTTTCCACATGGAATGTGTACTCCTAGTTAGTATTAACACGTACCCTGGGCTGAAGCTTGGGACAGAGGAACTGTCTTGGTGTATGCACTGTGCAGTTGTGCTTATGTTTCAGGAAAAATAATTAAGCCAAATCACACTCAGGTACTGGTAAGAATGGAGTGGGTTCTCAGAAAAGCTATTTGAGATTGCCCAGGGCGTTAAACACAAGTTGGATAACATTTCCTGCTGGGCTCTGAGCAGCATGGCACATACGGTTTTAATACAGGATTTAGAGCCACGGCAAAACTTCAGAATGGTTTTAGGTATGTCCTGAAGATGAATATAACAAATGTTGTTGGGTTGTTTGTTTTTTTTCCCCCAGATTGAAATTGATAATGGTGATGAGTTAACTGCTGACTTTCTTTATGAAGAGGTTCATCCAAAACAACATGCTCACAAACAGAGCTTCGCTAAACCGAAAGGTCCTGCAGGGAAGAGAGGAATACGAAGACTGATCAGAGGCCCAGCAGAGACTGAAACACCTAGTGATTAGAAACTGGTTTTGCATTGGTTATCAAGCATTACAGTAAGAAATGAAATTCTGGCTTTTGGTAATGAACTAAAATCATTCCATTCATAGATGCTGGGGAAAAAAATGGCTTTCTAGTCTTCTCTCTGCTGACCTCAACACTTTTTATATTGTTACATACTTTTTGACCATGTTTTATGATATGTGGAAGAACTAATTATTTTAAAGGTAGAAGAGGAAAACTATGGTAGTACCCCTTTAAAGTAGATTCCATTATTTAATAGCTATACATGTGACCATAAACCTTCCAGACATAAGACCACTAAGGCCGTGTATTCTGTGGGTAAGTTGCAGCTGCATGCCTGCCTGCAAACCTCTATTCTTGTGAACAGCCTATTGAAACCCTTAAGAATTTCCATATGAGAAGAGCTGAAGGACTATATAGTGTTGTCCCAGATCAATTTTTAATTTTTTTCTTATAGCTGCTATGAAAAATGTACAAAGCAGGTTTTCTTCCATTTTTGACACGACGCATTGTTGGGGTTTGCTGGTTTATTTGGGTTTTTGTAATAGAAAAGATGAACTAAAATCAGTTACCCATCAGTGAATGTAGGTGTTCAGGAATAGTTGGACATTTTCCCACACAACAGAATGTTCATTTCAAATGTGTAACTCATTTTGTGGAATTGTCTTTTAAAGAAATAGACTTTGGCTTTTCCAGACTTCTGTACCAGTTGTAAGCCTTACAGAGGAAGTGCTGAATGACCAAGTGAAAGGTGATGAAAAGTGCATGAGTTAGTATCCTCAGCAGATTATGAAGCTGCTTTCAAAGCAATATGTTTAAAGTTTCTAATAAATAATTGATGAGCTGTGCACTTGGACCTAAACCAGCATCAATTAGGTAAAAATTGAAATAGACTTGCTTCAAAACAGCAAGTTATTCTGGAGATCCTAGTGTGTTTCCAGGATCAACTGCAATTTTAACTTTCGTGATATTCTGAAAATTATTTTTCCTGAATGTTTGAACTTTAATAGTAACTTAAATCTGTAACAATATCCAGCCAGGTCTTGAGTAACTGCTGGCAGCACCTGGTGAGGATCTTTTTTTTTTTCCCCAAAAAAGAATGTTAGTATCAGCCAGAATAGTCTAAACTTGATTGAATCATGAGTAATGCATTTAACAGGAAGAGTAGATTATTTTAATTAGTGGATTAAAGAAGAATTAGATGTGAAAATCAAGTATTGGATGACCTTAAATATTTAAAATTGTGTACTGAGGCAAATACTAGTGGATGGATTATATTCCCCAGTGGGAACTTGCTTTTTAGTGTCTTGCACGTGAGCTTTGAGGGTTTTGATTATTTAATTTCTTCTTTTACAGCTACATGGGAGTTGCAAGTCTGGGTTCGCTGCATATTATCATAGGTGCTGGGTGTACACGTTACATAGCTGAATCACCTGTTTACCTGCTGGAAGGGAGATTTCAACCTTTTAAGTTTTGTAGGGAAATAATGCTTTGACACTCCTAGTTCCTGATAAAAGTTGTTTTACCTTACATAGTATTCTTCTCGGAGGTATTAGGTTGTTACTGACACCTGAGATTGCACTATGTCATGTGAAGATGGTGATAGATGTTGGTTTTACTGTGGTTTCCTTACATGCAGTAGAACTTAGGCACCTCAGCGTTTTCCATTTAATCTCACACACTCGATCAATCCAATTCAGTAGCTCTTGATCCTCAGCTAATCTGTTTTCCCTTAGCTCCTGCGTTCTGTTCCTGCCTCTCCCCTTCTCCCTGCAGGGCACGGAGCTGGCCCTTGGAGTGTTTCCCCTGTGTACTCCTGCCTGGCAGGCAAGAGGCATTGTTTTTTAAACACAGCTAATGGTGTGCAGCTCACTGCACACCACGATTCTGTCTATTTTTAGTTGAACTCTGAATCTTCCTAGCTCACCTCATTCACTTCTGGGTTTGGGGGGGTTGTGGTTTTTTCTTTTGCAAGTAAAACCTTTAGGTGTAGCATTAAAAATTACCACTAGAGGGTTTAATTTAGCATTCCTGCTCATGTGTCAGCCACACCAAGAGTGCACACACATTTTTACACTTATTTGAGCCAGTAAAAAGTTCAGCTTTTTGATACCAAATGTTTTAAAGGATGGTTTGACCCAATAGGGTTATGTTTGTGTTGTGTTTTGGATGGGTTTCTTCCTACCCCTGCCCGAGGTGGCTGTGGGTAGGAGGCAGGAAGCGTAGCCTGGAGAGCTGTGAGAGCGGGTTAAGTGATTATGCGAGGCTGTTTATAACGAGCTGCTGTACAGTTTGTCCCAGACCAGACATTGTGAGTTCTCTTACTTGAAAATATTCAATGTAGGGGTACAAACCCCTGACCAGCCAGCAGAGAGTCATGTCTGGAGCACATTTCCCACTCACCCTTTCCCTAAAAAAGATTGGTGTGAAGTCTTGCACTGCCGACTGCCTCTCCTGTAGCTCTTCTCCTGACAAAGCAATAAGCATCACCTGGTTTTGTGAGATGTCACATTTACACCTGTGTAGCTGCTGCACATGATGCAGTTAATGACTGGCCAGAGCCAGCACAACACGAGGGCATTAAGGAGAGTTACTCCTTTACTGTCTGTGATCATTTAACATTTGAAAGTGTCCGTAACAGATTGCTGTTGGCCTTCATAAAGTCCAGAAGCAATGCTGTTGCTTGAACTCATGAGCTATTAAATAGTTATTAACATGACAGGTAATCATTTTTGAAACGTTTATGTTGCAAGGTAGGGAGAATTTGATGGTTTAAAACACTCCTCTCAGAGGTTTGTAAAACTAATCAAGGTAATAATTGTTCTATTACTTACAAACACTTCAATAAAGGAAACTCATTTACTGTGTCTGTGTATTGAGTGAAAACCACCTCCAGATGGTAAAAGTAACTATTTACCTTCTCTATTTTGTAATTTACTTTATAAATAAAGATTGATGCTTTATTTTGGTGTTGTCTGAGTCATTTCATAATCTCTGATGAAGTTCTATAGATGACAAGGCATATGTAACAGGCAGGTCCCACGGGACTAAAAGGCAGTATAGGACACTGCAGGGACTGTAGAAAAAAATCTGTGTGTTAGAGACAGCTACTTTATGGAAGCAGCACAGAGGCTGCTGTAGCAGGGTCCAAGCACGTTCATCTCTCAAGGTTGTTACGCTTTCAGTGTTAAGCCCCTTCAAAACCTACTTCAGTTCTTTTAAATGCTGAAGTAATTATTAGTCCTTTAACAGTTCTATCTGTTGTCACTTGCTCAGCACAAGGTAGTATTAAGGATTCAAGTGATGTTGTTCCATTACTGGGTTTTCTCTGACTGAAAGTAGTTTGCTTGAAGTCTTCCCATTGCCCTCAAAATTCAAGCTGAAAAGAACATTCAGTGGTTTGGCTTTCAACTGCCCGCCAACCCATCCCCCAGGGAAAAGCAGTGATACAGCAATGCTGCAAAAACACTAGAAAGGAAGAAAGCTATTCCTGCAAGTGGAGCAGGAACCAGAGGGAAGAGGCCAGGCCATCTTCCAGAAGCAGTGTTAGTTGCCTTCTGGGCAGTGGATCTTAAATAGAAGTTATCAGCTGGCCAGCCCAAATGGGAAGACAAGGCAATTCCTCCCCTTTAAGCAATACAGCTGGTAGAAGGTGTGTTGGTTCGAAAGGCAACTGGACAAACTGATGAAAACAAGAGGCTCAGTAACTAAGACCTCATGTCTTTTCCACAGTTAACGAGCTGCAAACTGTACAAAGCCATCATATTTCAACACAGTATCCCTGTGCCTGTCCTCTTCAGATTCACAGAACTGTAGTGGTTGGAAGGGACTTCCAGCATTGAGTCCAACCCCCCTGCCAAAGCAGGCTCCCTAGGACAGGTCACACAGGTCGGCATCCAGATGGGTCTTGAATATCTCCAGAGAAGGAGACTCCACCACCCACCTCCCTGGGCAGCCTGTCCCAGGGCTCTGTCACACTCACTCTGTAAAAGTTCTTCCGCATGTTGGTGCGGAACTTCCTGTGCTCCAATCTGCAGCCATTGCCCCTTGTCCTGTCCCCACAGACCACTGAAAAGGGGCTGGCCAATTCCCCTTGTGTCCCACATGTCAGATACTTATAAACATTGATCAGATCCCTTCTCAGTCTTCTTTCTCAAGGCTGAACAGCCCCAGTTCTTTCAGCCTGTCCTAGTAAGGGAGATGCTCCAGACCTTTAATCATCTTCATACCCCTGCACTGGACTCTCTCCAGGAGATCCCTGTCTTTTTTGTACCAGGGAGCCCAGAACTGGACACAGTACTGCAGGTGGGGCCTGACCAGGGCAGAGTAGAGGGGGAAAAGAAATACGGAACACTTCACGAATTTGTGTCTTCTTGCACCCTTTCCATGGCAGCCCCCACAAAGTGAGGTGAGCATGATGTTAGAAGCACAAGCAGAGTCATAGACTGGAACAGGTTGGAAGGGACCTCTGGAGATCAGCTAGTCCAACCCCCCTGCTGAAGCAGGATCACCTATAGCACACCTTGCGCAGGACTGTGTGCAGACAGTTCTTGTGGGGTCTCCTCTGGAGATACTCAAGTTCCCTGGGCAGCCAGTCACCCTCCTGTCAGCTTCAGAGCAAAAGTACAAGTACTGGAAGCCACATCCTTTCCACTAAGAGATTTATGTATCTGTGAATGCAGTCAGATCACTTGGCAATGATTCCTTTCTCTCTAATAATCAATGGATTTTCCAATGTAGCTCTAAGCCAGACTATTTTCCTACCCCTGAGCTGTAAAGAAAAAATTCATGAGGTGCAAGAAAGGCTTATAGGAAAATAAGCTCTTTCATTTACAATGGTAATATTTTCATACCTACTTAGTCCAAAGAGCCTGGATCTTACTTGGTGGCTTGCATTCAATTTTTAGCCTGCTTTGATCCGTCAATGTCTCAATTCCAGAAAGCTTTCATGTTGCTTTTTTAAAAGTGTATTTTAATAGTTATTAATATACATACATGCATAGATATTTTTTCAAGAAGGAGCTAAATTATTTGACTAAGGAAAATGCAGAATTGAGTTTAACAGTTATTGTTCTAGACCCTGTAAGAAAATAATCAATCTGTATTTATTATCCATATGGAACCTTCTCTTAAAGTGAAAAACATTAAAGTACTTAAGACTCTTCCTATGAACAAAAATTAAATGATTTGTCATCATACAAGAGTTCTCTGGAAGAAAGCCAGATACATTTTTGCATTTGTACTGCAAGGTAAGTTATTTTCATAGAATCACGGACTGGTTTGGGTTGGAAGGGATGTCGAAGATCTTCCAGTTCCAACCAGGGGCACCCTCACTAGACCAGGCTGCCCAAAGCCCAATCTAGCCCGGCCTTGAACACTGCCAAGGAGGGGCAGTCACAGCTTCTCTGGGCAGCCTGTGCCAGGGCCTCACCACCCTCTTAGAGAAGAAAGTCTTCCTTACATCTAGCATGAATCTGCCCTCTTTCAGTTCCCTGATGAACAGTCTCTCTCCCACATCCCTGTAGGTCCCCTTCAGGTACTGGAAGGCCATTACAGGGTCCCCCTGGAGCCTCCTCCAGGCCCAACTCTCTAAGCCTGTCCTTGTAGGGGAATCCCTGAAACCAAAACACAACCTAAAATATGCCTTGCACCATTTATTTGGCTAAAACTAATCCCAAGAAGACTTCTTCAAAAACAGTCACATTCACAAACGCTACCAGTCCTTTCACACTAATACGAACTCTCCAGTTAAAGTGCTAAATATAGTTTGGTTTTAATGGGTACCTCTGTCTTTTCCATAAAAGGCAACATAAGTGCCATTTACATCTATTAAATGTTTTTGTCTTCAACAGAAAAAGGTCTATTACACCTGATCAAGAAAGCAACTTGTATTCTATTCTGTTATTTCCGTGTGCCTTCGGAGTCGACATACTGGGGCTTGGAAATCAAACAGGTTTTAACACAGAAGTGCATTAAAAAGCTGTGGAGTATGTCCATCAGCACTGCCATTTGTTAATGGAAAAGAAGTTCTCTCATGTTGAGGGCCAATGATTAAGGACAGGTGAAAAGGCAGCTCAGTGAACAAAAACAGCACAACGGTGAGAGGCCAACAACAGCACCCCTTACATGCGGGACAAAGTTCTGCAAAGCAGAAAAGCTGGATAATATCATGCTAAACACTTAATAAAACACTTGCTTGTGGCATCTACAGCATTACAAAAATACTTGTGTATCAGCAGAAACTCATGTCAAGTTTTTATCTCTTGTAGATGCTGTTGGACCTGCAAGAGAAGAGACAGGAACACAAATAACTGATCCTGGAACCACACACACTCAAAATAAGCCTTTTGGCTGAAAGGCAACATACCATCTTAATGTCTGGCCTTCTGTTCTTTTTCTCCTTCAGGCACTGCTCAGCAACTGAGTACATTTTATGGACAGAAGGCGCATCCCAGTCGCTCATCTTCTGATCAACATAATCCTCAACAGTTGCTTCCTCATCCTCAATTTCATCTTTGATGCCCAACTACAACAGAGCAGATGACACCGTGAGCACCCGGACAGCATGTATTCCACAGGAACTCTGAAAGCTCGCGTTTGAGTGTCCATTTCTTTTCTCAACGACTCTTCTAGACAAAGAATGATGACAATGGTTCAGCAGCACAATTACTCATCAGTATCTGCAGAAACAGCCTATAAAGTCCCTATAAAGGGACTAGACATTTTTATTATAAATTATTTCTGAGTTGACACATGACTGTAGAGCAATTTTCTGTAAGCTGCATCATGCAGCTTTAAATTTCTGCCAGCTCAAGGCTCAGTTTCTTAGTATTTGTCTTCTTTTTTGGGGTTGTTTTTAAGAGAAGCAGCATGTTCAACATAAAGCATTTACACTTACTTAATAACCCACAAATAACCAATCTTAAGTGTGAATGAATTTATTTTGGTCAACTTTATAAAGCCTCTTGCTGTAAACCAATGCCTTCTGTCACCAGTCTCAGTGGCTGCTCTACCTATTCTAAAGGAAACTTCTAGTCTGAAATACTTGTTTTTTAAATCTGACTGTTTAGTCCAAAGCTCTCCAGCTCCACCACACTTGAAATGTGTTATCTGTCATCACAAATTCTGTTTGAGGAATACCTCAGACAAGTCAGCATGGTACATAAAGTACAAAATAAAGAGTCAGAGAGTAGAGGCAGGTCTTCTGCCTTCCTCTATGGGTCAGTCTGAAATTGCTGATTATTACCCTACTACCCCAAATTTTCATAGCTGAGGATGCTACATTATCTCACATTGACCATTATCTTTATGTTCTCAAAAGTACATTCCAAAGATAACCTGTACCAGTCAAATTACAATTTATATTCCTTTATAGATCCCACCTCCTAAAAAGCCTGCTTCAAGAAGCCCCAAACCCTCAAGATTCAATTTGGCAGGGATTGAGTTCTCCAAGGGCTTTACAGAGCTCAACATGATCAGTATTATGCCACAGCAGAAGATACAGCTTAGAAGAAAAAAATTCTATGAATAGTACACAGATATTCCTAAAGCTGTGAAGAAAGCGATCAGCTACCCAACAGTGTGGAAAACCTTGGATTAAGTACTACATTTAAGCTAAATAAACATGTAAGATTTTTATTCCAAGAGAGCGAACTCTGGAGACATTAGTTTCCTAATTAGTAGACTGAATTACTCCCTGAATAGTAAAAAAGAAAACAAAATTCAAGTCACTCCTCCCTATGAAAAAAGCCTTTCCATCCCAAACTTCCCTAAGGCTAAAAATACAAGGTATTTGTAAATTCTGAGTGAAGTTGGAGAGGATGAAGACTGCTACAAGCAATATAAAGAACCATAAAGAAACAACTGAGATGAATAGTTTAAAATATTCTAATGAAGGAGGAACTATCAGAGTATCTGGGTATGAGGACTATGCTGATAATGGTATGATAATGGTGTAAGGGTACTGCAAGCAGAAGCAGTACCAAAACAAGGAGAATGATAGTATCAGATCAGAAGGAGATGACCTCAGGGGCTGAACAATCTTCGACTAGCAAAGAGAGAAAAGTTTCAACCTCACTCTAACACAAACATTGACACAAGAGCTCTTTTCATAACTACATATTTTAATGCCTAATTTGATTGTCTCAGATCCCATTAACTGCCTATGATTTAATATAAAGTGATCCTGGAGTGAAGGAGAGGGGAAAGCCAAAAGGAACATACCAGTAACTGAGGCTCCCGGTTTTCATCTACTGGAGGAAGACCTGTTATTATTTCTAGTAAGACCTAGGGAGAAAGAAAACAACACAAACCTAAACCAGAAGAACCATACAATCGCTTTGGTTGGAAAAGACCTTCAAGATGATCAAGCCTAACTGTTAACCCCACACTGTCAAGTCCTCCACTAAACCATGTCTCTAAGCACCATATCTACAGGTCTTTTAAATACCTCCAGGGATGGTGACTCAACCACTTCCCTGGGCAGCCTGTTCCAGTGGCTGACACCCCTTTCAGTGCAGTTATTGTTCTTAATATCCAATCTAAATCTCCGATGGTGCAACTTGAGGGAGTTTCCTCTCATCCCTTGTTACTTGGGAGAAGAAACCAACACTCACATGGCCACAACCTCCTTTTGGGTAGCTGTAAAGAAGGGTAAAATCTCCCTTGTGCCTTCTCTTCTCCAGACTAAACGACTCCAGTTCCCTCAGCACCCCCTTATTAGACTTGTGCTCTAAACCCTTTACCAGCTTTGTTGCCCTTTGGACATGTTCCAGCATCAAAATGTCCTTCTTGTACTGAGGGGCCCAAAACTGAACACAGAACTCGAGGTTCTCGGCCTCACCAGTGCCGAGTACAGGGGCAATCACTTCCCTAGTTCTGCTAGCCACACTTTCTGGTACAAGCCAGGATGTCGTTGGCCATCTTGGTCACCTGGGCACACTGCTGGCTCATATTCAACCAGCTATCAGGCATCAGCCCAAGGTCCTTTTCCAGCCACTCTTCCCAAGCCTGTAGCACTGAAGCACAGAATAATCATTAGCATATATATATAATTTGCATAAAGGAGCATGACTGCCAGTCTTCCAAAGACATCCAGAATCTGCCTTTGTCCAAAGATAGCTGGTAACACAATTGACTGCTGTGGTCGTTGTTCCTACCCTTATTTTCACTGTTACTGGCAGTGTGGTGTATGAATTCTAACCCGGCGCTGTACGCCTCACAGCAAGACAGCAGGCATCCCAAACTGTTCAGACACAGGCTTACCTACCTATGAAAGTAAATGCCATAAAGGCAGTGGTCAACAGCAGTTAGGATCCTGAACACATATCTGGGAGAACAGATTCTCCCAGATATTAAGCTCATGTCTTTGTTGTACTCAGCTTTAAGGCAAACCCCACATTAACAGTGGATTTTTGGTGCTTAGAAGTATTTTTGAAATTTTTCTTTTTTTTTTTTTTTTTTGGTCCAGCCTGAGTTACATTTTTGTACAATATTATGCAGGAAGAAACAATGTTCCACACTGGAGAAGAGAAGGCTACAGGGAGGACCTTCCAGCAGCCTTCCAGTACCTGAAAGGTGCCTATAAGAAAGCTGGGGAAGAACTGTTCACAAGGGCATGTAGCAATAGGACAAAGGACAATAGAATAGGGGAGATTTAGGTGGGATATTAAGAAAAAGTTCTTCAATATGAGGGTAGTAGATCACTGGAACATGTTGCCCAGAGAGATGGTAGAGGCTCCATCCCAGAAGGCATTGAAGGTCAGGCTTGATGGGGCTCTGAGCTACCTGATCTAGTGAAGATGTCCCTGCTTACTGCAGGGGGTCAGACTAGATGACCTCTAAAGGTCCCTTCCAACCTTACACATTCTATGACTCGATGATTACTTCAAACTGTGCTTAGCTAGAAACTGGGAAGTTATTTGACTCTGGTCTTCTAGATGCAAACTTACATTTTAACATAATTATTGTAAGTATTAGCAAATTCAATGTTCTAATCAACATATTCAAATGATTTTAAACCAATCAAAGTTTGGAAACACTTAAGAGCACATATATTCAAGAAAGTAGAAATGATAGATCAGAGCAGATTATTCATTTCTGATATCCTTGATTTTGTACACTTTTATCATTAAAAAACCCCAGTAATATACTGCTTCCCACATTCTACTTACTACTCCAAAACTGAAGATATCAGATTTAGGTGTTATCTCTCCTCGCAGAGCTTCAGGTGCCATATAGGCTGCTGTTCCAACAATTCTTTCAGTCATGATGGTTTTTGTGAATGTTACAGATGCTCTTGCAAGTCCAAAGTCAGAAATTTTGGGTATATATGCATCAGTTAATAAGATATTTGCACTAGGGAAAAGAAAAAATCATTTCCAAACCAGCAAAGTAATTAAGTTTTATAACAGACTAGTAACTCTTCAGTAACTAAATTCAAACTGCTATGTGGACTGTTTCTTGAAATCCAACATATTTATTTGTTATTCATAAAACAAAGAATCTAAGAGGTAATTTTGTTGGAAATTGCTCCATTTCAAAATCAATTGCTTTAAATACATCAAGAACTAGCTGCCAGGATCCATCCATGGTTTTTCTCATGCATGCATGCAGGAAAACAGGAAAAGAAAAAGAGAAAAAAAGGCCAAAAAACCCCAAGGGAAAAGACAAACACCCCCTATCCCCAAATCCTACAAATACAAAAATTTCTGATAAGAAATCAATTATATCACAGCAATATTTTGGTTCTGAATACTCTAAGGACGATAATAGAGAATACTTAGTTCTGATGAACTGGTACTGTACCACAGTACAATTCTTAACAGTCTATATCTCTGCCCTGAACAAACAAAAAGCAGCTTTTTATACCTATTATCTAATATTGTGTCAACCATTACCAATTCACACACCAAATGAATACTCTCATTCTTCTCTTGGAAGAGAAACAGAAAACTTAAAGCTGAAATAATATATGGGCTGTGTTTCCAATTGATCTCCAGCTTCCACTTCCCTAAAAGAGCCCTGAAGAATAAAGCTCATCTAAAAGACTTTAACACTTTCATAAAATACTCAGTGGGATGAATTACAGCATAAATGGTATTATATCTTTTTTAAACTTCTAGCAATTGGAACCATTTAAAAAAAAAAACAAACCACCCACTTGATTTAATATTTCTGTAATCCTCCTCACTTTCTCATCCCCTCATAGGGCTGTACAAAAACCACCTAGCCAGACACACCAGAAACTTCCATTTCTAACTCCTCCTTGTTCACCAAACCTGCTCAACAGAATTAAGACAGCTCAAAGTTACAGCAGATCACTTGGTAGTAGAACTACTGGAAATACTATTAAATATAGGAACACTGCAAAGGCCAAACACTAGTCAAGGTGCCATTCATCAACTGGTTTCATATTTATAACTTGGCTTCTAGAAGAACAGGATCAAAGCTTCATAAATCTGAGCTTCTTATCCAATTGAGCCAAGCCCAAAGAGTGGTCACTTTTTTTGATACACCACAAAGAACACAACAGAAACAAGTTTTATTGCAACTGTGAAGCCTCAAGAGATAAATGACTATTTTCTGGGCACAGCCAAGCCAAAAAGCTATGGAAAATTCCAAGAACATCCAATCACATCTCCTCTAGCCTACAGGGAAGCTGTTCTACTGCCTGTGTGGTTACAAGCTGCCCCCAGGCATCATATGTAGCCAAACAAAGACTGAAGTAAATCTGCTTAGATGTCTCTTCATTTAAGTTTTACCTGGGAGCAGCAGCACTATTAGTAACATCGACTAAATCTACTGAACTATTCACACTGCAAGTGCAAGAGGAATCTAACAAAAAAAACCCCAAACAAACAAAACCCCAAACAAACAAAAAATAGAAACCAAACAAAACCCAATCCTGGAATATGATCAACTCACAGCTGTTAGAAGGGTAGCGTAGAGTAAGGTAAAAAATGTGTCCCTTCCAGTCAATACACCTGTCCAGCAGCTTAGGCAGGAGAGAAAGAAGAAACATAACTCATCAAAGCAGCAAGCACAATTTATCAGGCAGCTGAAGCAAACACTTGCTCCTCACCAAGCTGGAAGGTCACAAAACCCTAATGGCCTACATTTAGCAGAGCTGCCAGAAGCCAGAAAGCTATTGGAACATTCATCCATGACACCAAATCAGTCAGTTGCTCCCTCTTAATCTACAGAAAGAATAAGGCATCTGAGGTTGTTCCCCAAAGATATGGACTGCTTTGGTATTAAAAAAAAAAACCCAACCAAACACAAACTGTAGCAAGGAAAGGGAAAGAAAGAAAACCCCCAAACAACACCCCCCTTTTCTGAGCTCTGATATCCCTGTGAAAATTTCTGCTGTAACAAACAAGGGAATAAACATTATCCTTGAAGGACCCTGAATTTTATAAACCTGACTGAAATAATTTTACTGTCTTCACAATAAATAGCAGTAAATCAAAGGGGATGCTCTGAGGAAATGTTCTGGGGGAATAAAAAAAGAAAGGGGGGGGGGGGTTCATGTGAAAAATCCCCCATTTAAAAAGTCATTATGTTCTCTTAGAGCAGCTTTTCTGTTAGCAGCAGTTATGAAAGAACAGAACTTCTGGGTGTCCTCACAGCACTCAAATGAACTATTTGATAGTAACAGATTACAGTAGCCTCATAATTATCTTTAGAAGTCTGTACTGGTCATGTCCTTGTGCCACAGACAAGATTATGTTGATGGATGTCATTTGCAGAAAAGCTTGTGCCCTTGACTGAAGCAATGCTTCTTGCAGTTTGCTCATTCTCTAAACTGACTTTAACAGGGGGAAGTAGGGAAGAAAAAAAAAAAAAAGAAAAAAGGAAAATGCAGCCAGGAATAGTCAGCAGCTTTTACCTTTTAATATCTCTGTGAATATGATTATTTTCATGCAAAAAGTTGATGCCATTTGCTGTACCTTGAACAATTTTACATCTTGTATTCCAAGAAATTGGTGGAGTGTTATCCTTGAATAAGAAGGGAAGGCAATTAGAAGAAAATCAAACACATATATATATATATATGTGTTCACATAAAACAAAACTTACAAAACTCCCACAATGCAAAAGCAACTTGCCACATTTTGTGATTTTCAACTAAATTGTTAAAAAGACTAATAGCATAAATTCCTTAATTTACTTGGGCAGAAATACAGGAATTTGTCATACTCAGTTCTCCCCCCTGCATTTTGCTTTAGATTAATTCACCCTCTGCAGAGAGCATCCTTAAAAATACCCAACTGTGACCCCTCAAGGCCAGCTACAAAGAACTACCTGCGTCGACTGCAGCTCTCTTGGTACTGGCTCTGGTACCAAGAGCCTTTTAACCCAAAGCAAATATTTCAGAGCAATCAACAGTTTTTACTAGGAGTACATCACTCTTCCAGGGTTTTTGGATTTACCCCTTCAAGAGGTTAGATTAGTTACTAACTGGATGTTAGAAGTGAGGACACCTGCATTTCACAACTAATTCTTAATCCTGCCTGTGGCAAAGGGAAGAGGATTAGAGGATCTCATCATTCTACCACCTCCCTCGCCTGCTCCTCCAAGTCCAGACAAAAGGATGACCTAAGCAAGAGTCTGGGCCTCAACACACATTCAGTAAGCAAATTACTCACTGATTCAACTTTATCAGAAAGAGGTTCTTTCTGATTTACAGTTTTTGATTTAGATTCTTTATGATTTATATCAGAAGTTTGTCTCTTCCTTATAAAGGGCTCAGTTATTTCTCCCTCAGATTTCAGTTACCATCATTTTTCCCTTCACACTTGATGACAATGGCCAAAGTTACATGGATGAACATTTTCCCTGTCAAGCACTGCTCACTTCCACAGATAAATTTGCACCACCTTTAGGAGCACTTAGTCTCTCTTCTGCACTGATTCAGTTAAAAACACAAAGAAGCCCCACAAAAAAATAAACCTAAAAAAATTCAGATGCCTGAGTGCATGAAAGCAAATCAACCTAAGACAGCACTGCTACTAAACATATCCAGTCCTTTCCTCAACCACCACTGTTCATTCTCATTCTAGCACCACTTCCTTCCTGTTGGGGCAGAAATATTTGGGTAGCACTGTAGAGGAAACACCTCCAGGTAAAATGGAAAGATTTTTTTTTTCACTGAGTATTTTTTTTGCCTGATCAGCTCCTTAACGCTGCTCTTTCTCCAACTACTAAATGACTGGGCCAGTACAATGAGAAGACCAATGAAGAAAAAAGCTGAACAGTATTTTTTTAGGTTTGGGGTCGTGGTGGGTTGCAATCCCACCAGTTTAAAATGTTCACCAGGTTACCTCAGAAGCTGCATTTCCCTAGTATAAAGCAGATGTTTTAACTCCTTCAGCAAACTAGCATGGACACTCATCCACTAGGTTAAGTCTGACTTAGTATTGGCATCACTCTAAGCCACTATTTGTCCTTCATACACTCACCAAAACAAAAAGCAACTTGTTTATTAAAGGCCAAGGCTAGAAGTTAAGTCATTTGATTAAATCAGAAGAAAGCACAGCATTTACACAAAATAGTAATTAAATAAATAAAATGCTTAGGCATTGGAGAAAGAGATACACAGGCTGTGAACACTGTTAGAACCACTTAGTGGTTAGAACTTAGTGGCTCTAACACAGTGTTCACAGCCTGTGTATCTAAGTTCTAACAGTGCTCGCAGCCTGTGTATCTTTTTCTGCACAAGGGCAATGAACAAAGAACAATTTCACAATGCAGAATCTCAAGAATTAGCAGAGAACTTGTCAGTGACAGAGCCCTCAGTGCAGCACCCTCTGCTCCACTCCACGCAGGCATATCAGGTCCAAGCTCCCCTGCCACTTGAGGAACCAGCACACGACATGCTGTGTCCAGATCTGGGGCCCCCAACACAAGAAAGATGTGGAACTGTTGGAGAGGGTCCAGAGGAGGGCCACGAAGATGATTAGAGGGCTGGAGCACCTGCCCTAAAAGAGAGGCTGAGGGAGCTGGGCTTGTTCAGCCTGGAGAAGAGAAGGCTGAGGGGGGACCTCATTGCAGCCTCCCAGTACCTGAAGGGAGCTTATAAGCAGGAGGGGATTCAACTTTTTAAAAGGGTAGATAATGGCAGGACAAGGGGGAATGGACTAAAGCTAAAGGAGGGAAGGTTTAGATTAGAGATTAGGGGGAAGTTTTTTACAGAGAGNCAGCCTGCTTTGACTTAAGTGCGCCTAAAACATTTCTGTAACATTACTGGGAGAATATCTGCTATCACCTCTGTCTTGAAGGCAGAAGGAAGGAGTAAAACATCCTTTGGCCACTCCAGTTCAGCACCGTGTCAAAGATACGTCACAGACATCTGTACTTCAGCAAAATGCCACAGCTGGAGGCTAAGGAAGGGCTTTACCTACCAGACAAGCAAGTCTGTCAAGCAAGGAGCCGCTGGGCATGTATTCGTACACCAGGCATGGCTGAGCACCATCGCTGGAGAAGCCCAGCAGTTCCACGAGGTTCTCATGGCGACACCTACAGCAACAGATAAACAAATACAGTCTGTTCACAGGTGCTCCGGATCGCTTCCAACATCTGAGGGGATTACAAGGCAGGGGGAAGGTGACACACCCCCCCCCCCAATTACATGTTCCAGCCCTACCACACAGAGCCAAGTTTCTGCAGTGGTGCTTTAAAACAAACAAAATGCAGTCATGTTGTATACGAAACGTTCTCACTTAATATGAAACTCATTAAGTTATGCTAGAAAGGCAGAAAGAAGGGTTCACACTAGTTAACGAGTTATCTGCAAGCTCAGGTACCCAGAAAAGGCTATAGTGACATCATGTAACACTGTACTCACTTTGACATCATTTTTATTTCTTGATCAAATTGCTGTTTCAGGTCCTGAACACTAACATCAACCATCTACAAAAGGAAATATTTGATGTTAATATTGCTGGGCATATTAAAATGCAGTTAAAAATATAAACAAAATAAAATTAAAAAATATATTAAAAATAAACCACCAACAAAAAAAAATTAAGCCTTTAATTAATTACATATAACAACTATTATTGGACAGATGGATCCAATTGCATCACAGTCACCAACTTACTCTTTCTATTTCACAGCAGTTACCAACTACTAGCACTTACTTGTTACAAAATGATTTTTTCACACACAAAAGTGCTGGTGATAGAGACTGAAATTCTGTGGCAATTCTAAAATTCTATTTATGTTGTGAATTGTTCATGTGCTTCTGAAAGCAAAGCCTACCTATCACCCTTTCTCTTCTGCAACTTCCTATGTGCAGGGGAGGGGGGGAACTGGGGGAACACTCTGCTCTTCCAGACAGCTTGCCTGAGGCACTACAAGAGCTACAGAAAGGTCAAGACCTCACCTCTGGAGAGTGCTGACACACACCACTCATGGGACTACAGGATAAGATTTTCAACCCAACTGATGTTTAACATGGTGGCACTTTTTGAAGGGTATCATTCAACACTTTCCACAGATGCACAATCAGACAGTCATTAAAAAGAAAAATGTTCAGGACAACTCACAGCAACAAGCTTCTTGATAGCCACGTTTCTGCCATTGATGTAGCCTTTGAACACAACACCAAAGCCACCTTCTCCCAGTTTATTGCCTCCAGCTGATTCTGGTCGTGCATCAAAATTATTTGTAACACTTTCCAAGTCATGAAACAAGTAAGTATGGAACTCTGAAAAACATATTAATCATCGAATCATTAAGATTGGAAAAGACCTCCAAGATCATCTAGTCCAACTGCTCCCCTACCACCTATATTACTAACTAAACCATATCCTTAAGTACCTCATCCAGCTTTTCCTTCAACACCCTGAGGGACAGTGACTCCACCACTTCCCAACCGCTCTTCCTGAGATGAAATTTCTCCTAATTTCTAACCTGAACCTCCCTGGTGCAACTTGCAGCCTTTCCCTCTTGTCCTGTTGCTAGTTATCTGCAAGAAGAGGCTGACCACCAGCTCACCACAACCTCCTTTCAGGTAGCTGTAGAGAGTGATTAGGTCTCCCCTGAGCCTCCTCTTCTCCAGGATAAACAGTCCCAGTTCCCTCAGCTGCTCCTCATATGACTTGTGCTCCAGACCCTTCACCAGCCTGGTTACCCTTCTCTGGATACACTCCAGGGCCTCGATGCCCTTCTTGTAGTGAGGGGCCCAAAACTGACCACAGTATTCAACGTGCAGCCTCACCAGAGCTGAGCACGGGGAGGGGGGTGATCACCTCCCTTGTCCTGCTGGCTATGCTATTCCCAATACAAGCCAGGATGCTGTTGGCCTTCTTGGCCACCTGGGCACACTGCTGGCTCAAGTTCAGGCTAGTTTCAACCAGCACCCCCAGATCCCTTTCCTCTGTACAGCTTTCCAGCCACCCTGCCCCAAGCCTGTAGTGTTGCCTGGGGTTGTTATGGCCAAAGTGCAGGACCTGGCACTTCTCCACATTGAACTTCATCCCACTGGCCTCTGCCCATAGATCCAACCTGTCCAGGTCCCTCTGGAGGCCCTTCCTACTCTCCAGCAGATTGACATTTGTCCCCAACTTGGTGTTGTCTGCAAACTTAACCAAACTTAAACCAAAACCTCACTACCATGCAAATCCTGACACAGTGAAGCCCTACTTCCAGCATTGTGATGAAGATAGCAGAAAAAATGAAATGCAAATAATTAGCTATGCATACTTCTTCTTCACAGCTAGCACTGTAGCAGCCCTCTTTTTTTTTTTTTACAAGTATTTTTTGTTCATAGTTGTAATACAGGTAATAGAACTGAAACATGCAGCAGATCGGAGAGCGCCACACTGTGTCAGATGTAAAAATTACATCGTATTTCTGGCAGCAACCCAAAAGTGCAACTCCAGGAAAAAAACAGAGCAATCATATACTTCCCTATAATGCTTTCTTGAAGCACCTTTCTGTCGTTTCTGTCATGTAAAATCCAGCTTTGAAACACAAGATGCTAACCATTCTACAAAATCAGTATCTAAACAGGACAACAGGATTTTTTTGTAGCACAAAATAAATTGCAATGCAATTAAAAAGCAAGTTTTCCATCACAGTAGCTGCCTTAGTGGCATGGCACAACTCATACATCGACATCCTATTACCCAGGCTAAATTGAGAGTCACACACAACAAAAGCAAAAGCACAGTGCCATTTCCATTGATGCATGATGATGGCAACAGTCATTACCCTGATGCACTCCTATGATTGATTTTGCATGGGGTGAAGGGCAGATCAACAACAAAGATTATCCTTAATCCTACCAAACTATGTGCCTACCTGTGTTACTAGACTGCAAACTGCTATTTTCTTGATTTAAGTAGGAAGGAGCTGAATGTTGCTTCTCAGCACTCTGAGCTACAACAGGATTTAGAGATGCCACTTCTTTTTCCTGTATAGGCAGTTGTTTCTCATGTATAGGCAAGGTTTCCTGTGAAGAAAGAGGTAATGTAACTTCTTGTGCCATCCTTACAGAGTCTGAAAATGGAATTTAGAAACAGTGTTAACTACATTAGGAACTAGGAAAAAAAGAAGTAACATTAATGCTCATATATACTAAGATTAGGAGGCACGTAAGCCTCATGATAGGTCAGATTCTGCCACCATGAGCAAACTGCAAGGCTCTTATTTAAACCTGAAACCCTTATCTAAAGTGTTATTACAAATAATAGAGAACATATCCACTTTCAGTTATTTTGATTTAATCCTTTCTGATTTTCAAATTACTGTGAAGCTCTTTAGCACCTTAGAAAACTGAGAATACAGTACAGAAAGTACCAAGGCTAACAGTTACCTGGAAGTAAAAGGCTTGCTGCTGCTAGGAATTGATTCCTAACCAGCAGATCCACAAGATCACCAACTGTACAGTTTGTTGTTCCCCAGTCAAAAAGTAATTCACACGTGGGGCTCTTTCCCATTTGTACAAATGCCTCAAATCTCCTTAAAAGAGAAATTAAGACCAACATTAAAAAAGTGACCTCAAGAAACATGAAGAAGGAAGAGAGATTAAAGGTAAATGACAAAAGGGAAAAATATGCAAACTATGGGAAAAACTAAGGGAAAAATACATATAGATGGCTTCAACATTTTGTCTGGGACCTGTATCAGCACATGGAACTAACAGAAGAAAGAATGTCAATGAGAGACAGAGGTCAAGTCAAAGGCAGACCAAATGGAATGGCATTCACAGTTCATTTGGAGTATTCTGAGATGGGTATTAAGCAGAAATGGAAGAAATGGAAATCTGTTATTTTAAGTGGTTTATTATTGTTATCATCATAGAAAGGCAGAGATTTAATGCTAACATCACTAGAAAGACTGGAAAGCCAAAGTGACACCTGGGGTATTTTAAAACCTCCTAACAGCTTAAGGATTCAGCAAGCCCTTCAAGCAGCAATGGCTGTTCATAAAACACTTCTAACATTACTTCTCAGTTAAACTCGTTGGTTTTAGGCCACATCTGGACATTTTCATGGTAACAGTGAATTAGGAGTGACAGCCCAGGTGTACATCTTCTCACAAGAGGGGCATAGGAGACAACAAGTCAATGTTTCTAGTCTCCGGCGTACAGAAAGCTGCTCAGCCATTGCTGCAATACACACATGCCCGCAGCTTTCATTAATCCTAATTTCCTTAAATCAATTTTCTTTGGCTTTAGCTTGTCTGAAAACGGAACTGCCCAACAATCAGGAGCAATGACGCCGAGTTCCCCGAGGAAACGGGGCCGCCCGCGGGAAGTCCCCACTGGCACCGAGCTGCAGCAAGTTACAGCAGCGGGAGGGACGGCGGCAGTTAGGCCAAGCGGTTAGCAAACAGGGACACGTGGCTTCAATAGGACCTGATGTGCATTTGGCTGTATCTGCTTTCACCGGACGGGTCGGTGATATCTGCTGCCAGCTTCTTCCACCCTTCCTGCGGGTCAACGAAGTCCGCCAGCTGCCGCATGAGCCGATAGCCAAGGCAGCGGACGTGCGTGGAGGTCGTTACAGGCCTGCTCATCTTCGGCTCCTACGGAACACACACAGCACCGCTACCCAACGCGTCCGCCGGGGCTGCGCAAGCCAGGAACCCCTCACAACCAGCACCGCANACGGCCCTGGTAGGCGGCGGGAGCCCCTGCCTTGCCCCTACCTTACCGCACCGCCGACCCCCCCGTCGCTCCCTGGGCCCAGGACCCGCCCCGCGCGCAGTGCTTCCCGTCGGGGCTCCCCGCTGCATCACTTCCCCTTTAAGAAGGGGCGGTGCAGCCTCTTGCGGAGCTGCCGTCACCGGGGCGGGGCAGCCCGGCCAAGAGACAGCGGAAGCGCTCCCC
>VZTU01013776.1:27188-96717 GCA_013400835.1 Zapornia atra
TTCCATAGGCTGCGGGGGCGTGCCCCGCCTCTTTCGGCGCACCCCATGCCAGACCGTGGGGGAGGATAGGGGATGTGCGTATGTCCCTTGCTCTCTTTCCCCGCGCGCCTGGAGAAATTGGTACCGTCCATGGGCCCCTTCCTCCGCGGAACCGGCAGGGGGGCGGGGGAGGGGGTTGTGGCGCCCCCTGGCGGGCTGCCTGGGGGAGGCTTGCGGGACTCGGGGGTGCGCTTGGGCCTCTCCCCGCGTGGCCGCGGCCTTCCCTGCCTCCCTCCCTGCCTGCCTCCTTCCCGGGCCCTCCGCAGCCTTGTCTTTAGCATCAGAGATATTGTTCTTCTTCTCCTTTATTGGTCTTGTCCTCTTGCAGGTGCCGGGGTGCCTGGCCGGGGAGCAGGGGAAGGCAGCGGAGCCATGCTTTGCTCCTTCACTCACCTGACCCACCACACCGGCTTCTGTGGTACTATCAAAAACTCGCCGGGTGACTTCGTAGTGACGGAACTCGAGCTGCCCGAACATTCCCTTAGGGATACCCGGGCGGAATCGCTTCAGGAAGCCAGCCAAGCACCCAAAAAGCTGAGAACGGACCCTCACAGTCCTCGTGCCGGTGGTTGTCATGGTGGGGCACCCAGTCCTTTGCAGTGTGACCCAAGCCAGGCCGGGGGCGGCTGTTCTGCATTTCTTGACAACAAGGAGCGTGGGGGTGAACCTGAAGTGAAATCTGACCTCGAAGGCAGCATACTGGACTCCTTGCTAGGCAAACCCATGAGAGAACTGCTTAGTAAATTCGCTTGTGATCTGAAGGATGCATGGGACTCGGAAAATAATGCCGATTCCAGCACAGGGGAGTTCTCACTGGGACCTGTGCTGGACAAGAAAACTCGGGCTGATCTGCACAGTGCTGTTAGGCAGCAATTCCCCTTCCTAGTCACTGTTACAAAAGGCAATGAAATGATTGTAAAAGGAAATGCTGATTACAAAGAACTCTGTCAGTTAGTGACCGAAAAGGAAACCAGTGATTTCTTTAAATTTTTAGATGCAAAGCTAGAAAATTCTACGTTTTCTTTTCAGCCTGATGGAAACAAAGAGCACAGAAAAGTAGTTCACCACTTCATCAATAGAAAATTTGGAAAGCTTTTAGAAACAAAGTCTTTTACTGTGACAGATGTCAATCATCAGTCAAATATGTCAATAACGGTGCGATTTCGAGAAAAAAGGTGGTCCAGAAAAAGGCCTGTTGATGGTTTCCAGGAAAAACAAGATACTTACACAGGTAAATTTTACATTTTTAGTGAAAGTATGAGGTATGGTGTTCTTCAGTAGGTTTGATTCTCATTTATGTTGAAATACATTATTAATGATGTACACCTCATTACTGCATCACTGGAGAATGAAATGAATGAATCAAGTTGCTGCAGTGGTATAACATAGTCTGTCCAGTGGTAATGGTTACGATTCTTTTGGCTGTAGCATTGGCTTGATGTTATTCCCTGTATGCTAGCTTTCTCTTGAAAGTCATTGGGGGATTTTAGAAAATGCATCTAGATGTTGAATGCGTTACTGAGGTCAAATTCGATTTTTAACCTCATTCCTTAAAGCAGTTGCTTGCTCATACAGGGAATGTTTCTGGTGATGAGTCAAGACATGTTCATTGAATAGTGTTGCATTTTATCAGGTCCTGTTTTTAAAGGTAGCAGGAGTTTCGGTTTACAGAAGACCTGTATCATTTAGAAATGCAAATTCCTAATAATTCTGAGATGATTGTTTCAGCTTTCACCCTTCAGAAAGAAAATCTAGAAACCCTGGAAGCAATTGGCTTCTTGGCTGCCGAACTTGGTGTTCTTCCTTCAGACTTCAGTTACACTGGCATCAAAGATAAGAAGGCTATTACTTACCAACCCATGGTTGTGAAGAAGGTCACTCCTGAGAGGTACTAACAGTCTAGGTGCATTCGGTTTAGCACTTATTTTTATATGTTAATAAGTAGCAACATGGTCCAATCTTCTGAAATACTCTTATTGATGTGTCTTCCCTCGTCCTGTACTAGAGCACAGTGGAAATGGCTTTATTAGTTTGTGGCTGTAAAGAGCACACAGCTTATCACAAAAGTAAAATTCCAGTATTGGAATTTAGGGAAAAGTCTTGCCTTTCTCTGTATTTTTCATAATATGAATATGCTGTATTGGCAGGGACAGTTTCCTTCCAGTTCATGCTCATGGGATCTGCTCTACAATTTCTTTATTCCACTAGCTGGAACTGAGAACGAACCTGTGCCACATGGTGCAAGAGGTTTCTGCATGCTATCAGAGCATTGTCTTGTGGTTAACAGGCAACAACTTAAAAGCTTTATACAGCTACAAAACTAAAAGAAGTCATTACAAATATATTTTGGACAGATGTTCTCTTTCAATGTTAAGTATCAACTTGTATTGTTCAATTAAGATAAAATACATTCCAAGTAACATGTCAGTAATAGATGTGCCTCTGTGTTCCTCATTTTTGTTACTCTCTGTAGCCAACATATATTAAGTTCTGCCATACTAACAGTAAGAAATTGCTGGAGTCAAAATCATAACTTATTTCTTCCTCAGCTTTAACTTTCTATTGGTTTTTTGTCTTAGCAAAAAAGTACACTTAGCAAACAAAGGAAAGTAAAATTCATGGGTTTATTATTGACATAAATAATTATTAGTAGTAAAATTCCATGGCAGACTGGACTGTAAGGCCAGCTGTTCAAGAGATCATTAGCAAAAATTTGCATTAATGTTTAAATCAAAATTGTTAAAGTATTTAAATGCTCCTAAGCCACTAGCATAACAGGGAAAATGAAGATTTTTTTAAAAATAAATTATAAGGTTATTTAAATATTGCTTAGAATGTAAGCTCTTATGCTGGAAGTTTCCTCTGATTTGAATGGCTGTTACTAAGACATAAGAACAAAGAGATTGAGTGGATATTTGAAAGGGCAAATACTTGAACTGTCAGCTGTGTTTCCAATTACAAGCATGTGCAAGCATACCCAGAGAATCAGTGTGCTGAGTTTGTTTTTGTTAAGGCTGACCAAGAAAGAGCAATTGTGTTTTGGAGCCTGCTAGAGCACATTACTTTTTCTTTTTCTTTCTTTTTATTTTTTTTTAATGAAAAGCAGATTTTTAGGACTGAAGAGTAAATCGCTTGTTTTTCAATAAAATATGCAAAATTCAGCTCAGTTGCCTTGAGAGGGTTCAGTGAAATCCTTCATTCCAATATCTGCTGAGCCACAGAATTTAAGCTCAAGTGAAGCAAACATTTAACAAGTATTTCTGGACTGTAACTACATTTTTAGACTTATCTCTGCGTTTGATTTGGTTTTGCCATAATAATCTCTTTTAAATCCCTTTTTATTTTTTTAAGTGTTCTTAATTCTAGTGCAAAAGTGAAGAAGGCAGCTTTTAGAAGTTGGTTAGGTTTAGCAGAGGATGGTTCATGATTTCTCCCAATTCTTATGCAGGTTGAAAGAAATCGGAAGCAAAATGGAGAAAAAGGGCATGAGAATGCACAACATACACTCAGCGTGCCAGCACCTCAGGCTTGGTCAGCTGAAGGGCAACCACTTTGATATAGTTGTGAGAGACCTCAAACATCACAGTCATGACTCTTCTGCAAATTTGAAAGAGAGAATATCTGAAGCAATGGAAAATGTTGAGGTAAAAAAGCCTCGTGGTTGCCAGTAACGAACAGTTTTAATTCTGTGTTGTAAAAAAACCCAAAGTACTTTTATATAAAATTCTTGTAGTAGCACAATAATGGCACTATTTCCCAGTTTTGATGCTTTTTGCTATTTTATGTTTTTCCTGAATTAGTTAAGGAATCAAGAGTAAAGCTGCCCAGAGAGGTGCTGGATGCCTCGTCCATGGAGGTGTTCAAGGCAGGTTGGATGGGGCCCTGGGCAACCTTGTGTAGATCCAGGCCTGGAGGTTGGTGTCCCTGCCTGTGGCAGGGGGGTTGGAGCTCTATGATCCTTGGGGTCCCTTCCAACCCAGACCATTCTATGATTCTGTCTTCCAAGGACATACCATAAGTGAATTTGTTCTGTGTTACAGACCCCAAAACAGATGAGAAATCTGGTAGTAAATGAGTATGGATGTATCAGCTATTTCTGCACAGACCTAAGGTTGACTGAAGTGCTGTGTTTCACTGTGCCAGTTGACAGGGTGAAAGAAGATAGTTACATGTGCCAAGTGGTTGCCTATTTTGGTCACATGAGAAACATGCATGGTCAGCTCAGTTGAAAAGCTTTCCTTGCATAGATACATGTGAAATGTCTATATCAGAGAAAGAAGATACGCTGAAATTCAGTGGATTTTGATTGCTGTTATCTTTAGTCCCTAAAGAAAACCCTTTCATCAGACATTTTTAAACCACTGAGAAAAGTAAAAGGAACTCATGGAAAGGAAAAACTTTGTCCGTTTTGTACAGTAGTAATTTTTTTTCCTTAACTAATAACCATAATACAAAATCCTTTACAAACATTAATCCAGGAATAAACACCTAGATGAAAACTACCCAGTGTGCAAAAACAAATAAGTTACAAGTCTTTTGGAAATTATTTTAAAAAGCATTTATCTGGTACTTCTATGCTTTTCTTTCTCTCTTTGCTCCACCTGACATTTGGAAAATGAACACAAATTCTTTTGATCGTGCTTCTTGTTTTATTGGCAATTCATTTATTGATTTATTACCTGTGGTATGCTGCGTTTAGCTTGAGTAGAGATTTTGTAAGTTGGTTCATATAAAAAGCTTGATTACTTTGACTTGAGTTGTAGTTGTTTTTAGAATAATTAACTATATAGAAATAATTTTGTTTCATTTTCCTATTTTTAATGGAAGTGATAGAACTTGGTTGTCTTTTTATATATTTCTAAATTAGGGGCTAAAATACTGTAGTGAATCTAGAGTTATGATTTTATTATTTATTATTGTTGTTTTTAAAAAAACAGTTTGTATGTATTTTGGATGTAAATGTAGATGTACATATGTTGTATGCTTAGTCTTACTAATTATACCTGGTACTTTCATGCTTTTAACATTCTCTATCATTCTAGGCAAAAGGTTTTGTAAATTACTACGGTCCTCAGCGATTTGGACAAGGACAAAATGTTCAGACAGATGAAATAGGATTGGCTTTACTGAATGAAAAAATGGTATTTTCATTTTGAAATTTAAGTAGTTGCTGTCAAGTTAATTTCACATTACTTTTGCAATGTCTAGCACTGGAGTTGACCTTCCCACTGAACAATTTCATTTGTGAGATAAACCCATATGTGTGCTGGAAGTAATTGCCAGATCAGTTTTGACAACAGCATAAGCATGAAGATCTTAATGCTGAAACAAAAAAGCTTTTTTAAACAGCAGGTGCAGCTTGAAATAGTTGAGGAAGTGATTCTTTGTCTGTGATTGCTGTGTGATTGTGATCACCCTCATCATGCCACCTGGCAGGAAAGCGGCTGCATTCCATTCAAGGTTTGAACACTAAAATGAAGCAATCTTTATACAATGTTCATGGATGGTTCTGATTGCCTCCAAACTTGCAGCCTCTTTATCCTGCTGGGGGTCTGCATACTTCTTTAAAATGTCACAAGAAATTACACTGGATCATATGAAAGGATTTACTTTTTCAATGCCACAGTAATTTATCTGCTATATAGAAGAGATTGCTGCTTTCCATTATCCCTTGGCTACTTCCCCAAACTCTTAGTTCTGAGTGATTGCTCCCATGTAAGCTAAGGAGAGCTTATTTCTTAAGTAATAATTCATGAGTCGTATACTTTTCGATATATACGGTACAGTACTTGGCACAGGTCTAAACCAGAATCAGCCACTACAATGTCAGATGAATACATTTAGTATCCTTTTCTTCTAATCTTGTTTTGATTCTGAGAAAAGTCAGGAAAACTTATCCTCCAAATAGAAGAATAAACAAGATTTAAGGGCAGCCCACAGAAGTTACTGTTGATGGAGCTGACATTTTTCATTCTGGTAGTGGGTACTAAGTGCCAGTCCCTGAAGGGCAATGATTTAAATCTCTAGTCTTAATTTGATTACTTTTTAAAAACATGTAGGAACTACTATTTGTATTAAAAATGTGCCCATGTGTGCTTGGACAGTCCAGTACAGAGGAGGATAAGAAACAGATGTCACAGGTTGGTAAAAGTGCTAAAAAGTGTATGGCTCTGCTGGGGTTGCAAGTAGCAGAGGTTAGTGTAGTGTTTTCCCTGTCACAGTGTCATCTAACCTAATACAGGTGAGTATAAAATAAAAAGATGGTTGTCCCTCTGTGAGACTGTGGAAGGTGTTCAGCTTACATTTTACATGAAATGTGTGGAAGGAAAAGGAGGAACCTTCCAGTTCAGGATAGAATGGTGGCATTACAAAGTGGAGGAGTTCTGACTGGATGCTCAAGAAGAGTGGCTGATTTCTCACAGAGCTCTGAAAGCTGTCTTACGCCTTCTGCGTCACTAAAGCCTCTCTTTAATCTGAGAAGAAACACAGCCACGTTGGTTTGCCACCTCCATGGTGTTTTCTGTGAAAGGGAGAGTTTGACTTTGGCCTTACAGAACTGATAAAGTTTTGAGAGGTTGCAGAATATGCTAACACAGAATTGGATGCATGATTGTTTAGTTGACAAAGTTAAATATAAATGAAAAAAAAAAAACCCAAACAAACCCAAACTAATACTGTTCCTTAAAGGTGAAAGCTGTGAAGTTGTTCTTCACACCTGAAGATACTGATGACCCTGTAAACAACGCAAAAAGATACTTCCTTCAAACTGGTATGTTCCATTACATTGTCTGTATATTTTTTCAGGGTCAGTATTGTGAGGGAGTAAGGTGTTGCTGCACAGAGAGATACTTTTTATTTTGCTGATGCTTTATACCACTTAATAGCTTATTCTGTAGAACTCGATAGGGTTGCATCCTTGTTAGATGAGGATGAGATCTCAAATGTGCAAAACAGTGGAAAACTGATGTTCTTCAGGAGCAAGAGAGTGTAGAAACAAACTGTGTATAGCACAATGCTGGAAAATACTAAGAATTTTATCAAAGCAGCTTGCTTATCAAAACGGTTCTTCCACCTGTCTGCATTTGGAATATAAACTTCTCCTCTCTAATAAAGGAAATATACAGGAATGAGACCCCCAGCTTATACTCAACACTTACTACATATAGGCATTTTCTGAGATTCCTGTGACAAACTTAGCTCTTGTTTTTTGAACCTTTGGGCTTTGCTTTTATGTCTCTTAAATTATGTGTCTCTCCTAAGCTTTCCTGTGATCTGCCTTCTTTGTGTCTTGCACTAAGATCAACAAAATATGTGAAAGGCAGTAATGTGCTGCATAAAATGCTCATTTGTCATTTTTATTGGTTTTATCATTGAGCTGAACTTTTTCTCCAAAACTAAAAAGTTGGAATTGCTCTCAACTTCAAATATGTTTGTTTAAGTATTCCACATCTATTAGCCTCCTTATCCCTGTAGATTCACAGCTATGATAAGTAGCTTCAAGAGGCACAGATACGGTTTATTTCACAAAAAAAAGTTTAAAGAATTATGCTGTACATTGCTGCCTGATGCATGGAAAGACATTGATGTGGCCTCTGAAAACAGCACCTTGCCTTTTCCTGAAAGCAAAAGATAAAAGACTGTGCAAAAGGCTTCTTCAGATAATCAATTATAATGAGAAAATATGTAAACCGTAATATTTTAAATATACTGCATTTATATCATGCAGTACAAATTAAATAAATTAGCATCTTGGCTGAGGCTCAGACTTCCCAGTAGCCAGTGCACATTGTACCTTTATAAACAAGACATGTTTTTTAACCCCGATGAAATAACGTGGTCTCAAAAGACGTAATGTGGAAGCTTAATGTTCTTTTGTAGCTTGGTCTTTACTTTCAGTTACCTGATCTAAAAAAAGACCCTGCTTTGGAGTGATGAATTGAGTTTCTCAGAAGAAAATAGTATTGTAAACTAGGCTGAATACATGAATGACAGCTAGTCCAGCTTATACTGATGAAATACAGAAGAATTCATGAGATTGTGTTGATAGGCGTGATAGATTAAATTTGTCTAACATGATGATTCAGTGAAAAGTAAACATGCTGAATAGATTGATATAGGTGTAGCTTAAGAGACAATTAATATAATTTTAATATAAGAATTTTCATAGTTTTAAGAATAGACTAGTTTAAGAGAAAGCTGTAACTGTGTGAGCTGCTTGTGAGAGCAGCTGCAAAACTTAACCATAACAATACAACAGTAACAGCCTTGAAGATAAAGAAGTAAGAATTGGTGTGTTTTTAGGAATAGATTAGTTTTGAATTTTAGCAGAATTTGGCTGTAATCACATAACCTGTTTCATGAAAGCGGCTACAAAACTTAGCCATAATAGTGCTACAGCCTTGAAACCAGAGGAAGGAGGAGATAGAGGAGTCATAAATAATGAGACTAACAATCAATTAAAAGACAGAGTATATCTCGTTTTCAGTGAAAAACTAACAACTCGGTGCAGGTGTTGGGAGCCCAGATAAGCATGGAGAAACCCATAAAGAGCATGTGCTGAGAGAGAGGAATTCGTCCAGCCTTCATCCCTGAAGACCACCGGAAGATCCCCGGAGTGTCACTGAGCATGCTCTATCTGGGAGGAGTTAATGTAAATGGCTTCCTGGAAATAATTTGCATAACCCTGCCTTTTCTTAGAAATGATAATGAATATGTATAATTAATCTGTATAAATATGAGAAATTTGGCTTTAATGGGCGCACACATTTGGAGGAGCGATCCCCTGTGTGCCCAGCGCTGCAATAAAGGATACCTGCTTGATAGTCACCAAGGCTAGTGAGTTTTGATTCCGGCTTTCTGAGGCATCAGTGACACATCGAAGGAAAGGGAATAATAGCTTAGAAGTCAGCACAGAGAGGTTAGGCTGGCATCAGTTTTCCCTACCTGATTATTTCATCTTCTTAAGTGTATTTTTTTTCCTGACAGGCAATATTTGAAAAACCAGGGATTACTTACATGGTTGTTTTTGTTTGTATCAGAAGATGCAAAGGGCGCGCTGGCGATGCTGCCGGAATGTAAAGTGAGAGAGAAGATGCTGCTACGCGCTTTACACCGTTACGGTGTGAATCAGGAGGGCTGTGCCAAGGGGTGGCTCAGCATTCCCCATGCCATGCGCATATTCTATGTCCATGCTTACTGCAGTAAGATATGGAATGAAGCAGCGTCGTATAGGCTGAAGATCTGTGGTTCAAAAGTCGTTGAGGGTGATCTTGTCTTCTCAGAAGAAAATGATGAAGGCATTTCCCTGAACGACAAGGTGAGTCTTCACAAAATAGTTCTTGGGGGGAAAAAACCCACAACCAAGAAAAAGCACGGTGTGCTTCAGTACATATACATACTCCAGTGCTTTTGTTTTGTTCATCCATTTACATGTTAGTGACAAAGGTGAAAAAAGTGATGTAGCTTTTTTGATCTGCCATAATTAGGCGCCTTTAGCACCTTTTTTCTGTTCTGTTTGTTTTATTCAAGTGAGAAGAAGGAACAGAATGTCAGAATTCACATATGTGAGAATTCAGCCTGCATGGGGGACTGGGGATACCTTCAGAGTGGGCTCTGGTTGCATTAGCAGTCAGGGTAGATCTGAATCCTGTTCTCCAGGGTCAGGCCTTCCCATTATATTCATTAATGAATGTAAGCCCATGGTGAAAGGTGGCCTCAGACTGAACTGGTAATCTCATTGCAGCTACACAGTCAAAGCATATATAGCACAATTTCACTTAGGCAATTAAAACAGATCACAGTGTGTCTAAACTGTTATGAGCACTGTTATGAACTGTTAAAAAAAATGCAACAGTCTTTTTAGAAAAGGAGTAAAGGGCAAGGGAGTGCTTCTGCTCACCCACAACACAGGTTGGGTGCTCTGCATGGAGCCATGGGTGAGCTAATGAGGAGAAGCCAGCAGTGGAGTGTGTGCTGGTCCCAGGTCTTGCCATGATGAAATTCGTTCTGAAGCCATTTCTTCTTTCAGGGTTAGCATATGGTTTTCTTACTGTGGAAGCAGTTGGTTTAGATTGGATATTAGGAAAAATTTAATCATTGGAACAGGCTGCCAAGGGAAGTGGTTAAGTCACCATCCCTGGAGGTATTTAAAAGACATGTAGATGTGGTGCTTAAGGACATGGTTTAGTGATGGGCTTGGCAGTGTGAGGTTTATGGTTGGGCTTGATGATCTTAAGGGTCTTTTCCAACCTAAAAGATTGTATGATTGTATGTTTCTCCTGATCATCGGATAAAGCATAGAATTTTGCAGTGGTTTACTGGATAATAAACGTGTGTGGATAGGCAAAATGTATCCTGTTCCTTTTGTGTGTTAAAATCTTACAAATTTTTTGGTGATGCACAGGAACAGGCTGCCCAGAGAAACTGTGGCTGCCCCCCCCCCCCCAAGCTGTGTTCAAGGCCAGGCTGGATGGGGATTTGGGCAGCTTGGTCTAGTGGATGGTGTCCCTGTCCATGGCAGGGGGGTTGGAACTAGATGGTCTTTGAGGTCCCTTCCAACTCAAACCAGTCTGTGATTCTGTGCTTTTTGTTTTTTTGAAGTTTTTTCTTGACTTCTTAAATATCTTGTCAGGTTCATGTAGTCACTGCTTCAGAAGAGTCAGCTGTCAAATACTCTATACACCAAGTAAGTCTTATAAAAAAAGTCTGAATTGTTGATCTCTTTATTTGATTAAAATGTTTTGTTTTAAAAATAATGTGATTAAGTTAACTGGTGCGGTCTTCTTCCTTGCCAGAGTGCACATTAAAGAAAACACATGTGAACTGATCTCCAATCTCATAACAAACAGGAGGAAATAATATTTACTTTGTAATGGAAATAAGTTCAGAGCCATTTGCAGTATAGCAATATTTATCTTGAAGCTGAATGTAAATACTCAGAAAAAGGTTTCCATCTACTAGGAAAAACATTCAAGAACAGTTGATGTTCTAATTCTTGAAGGTTCAGAGTACATTGTTGTGAAGTCATACGTAGGCAACTTAATGTCTTCACTATTGTATCTTTCCCAACAAGCAAGGCAATTCCTGTTAGTATATTTCTAATTTGTTTTAGGAATCCTGGTACATTGATTATTTTTTCTGCTTTAATTACATCCAAGATAACCTGCTTTGCAGAGCTCTGTTTCACAAGAGAAGCTGCTCTTTTACTATTTCAGGCCCCAAAACACGTTTTAAATTGTAATCACATATATTTAAAGGAGAATTAGTGGGCTTTATTTCAAATGTGTTTGTTTTTTTCCTTTGAAGGTGGTTCTTCCAATGGTGGGACATAGTATCAAGTATCCTAGTAACAAAGTTGGGCAGTGGTACCGTGAAAGACTGGCTAAGGATGAGCTGCAGACCTGCAAATTTAGAGTGTCTCCATTGCAGCTGAATATACCTGGATGCTACAGACCCATTTTGAAAAATGTTCAGAATCTCTCCTATTTTTTGGAAGGCTGTGGAAAAGGAATTGAAGACAACGATCTGAGTGAATCACAAGTCGCTCTCCACATATCATTTGACCTCGATCCTTCATGTTATGCAACAGTCTGTCTAAGAGAAATAATGAAATGTGACTTTTAAGACTTCAGGATGGGAATATTGTATATATTCAGGGGGCAGGAATATTATACACTGGTGATTATTCTATGTGTAATGCCAAGAAATTAAGGGAGATTGACAGTTTCAAGCCAGAAACAGGAAAAAAAAATGTAGATTGAGATTCATAGTCATTAGGAAAAATCCCCACCAAACCCCTTTTATGCTGGGCAGGTTTAGCACAATGTGAAGAAGCTGTGGGCTGCCAGGATGGATTGCATGTGTGTGTAGACATCTGAATTGCAAAGTTAAATCCTGGAAAAATGTTTGCAGCAAGCAAATGTATCTTCTGTGTCATCACCATTTTTTAAAAAATAATTTATACTAAATGCTGTTCAAGCAATAATGTTACAGACTTGCAGCCTGAAGGTGTCTAACTGAAAACCTGCTGTACACTAAATTTATTGTGCTCGGGGACCGAGTGTTAAAATGTGTAAGTCCTGAGTCAACAGTGCCAAGTCATCTGATGCTTCATCAGACCTTTGATGTTAATGCTAAGGAGTCCAGGACTAAGTAGTGCCTAGATCTTACTGCCTGTTCAAGTAAGCTCATCAAGACAAGGTGAGTAATTAACATAACTGCAAAATCATTTTTAATAAAAACCCAAAGTCCTATTTTATTGTTTACAGGCTGCAAGCTTTATTCTTGTTACTGTCAAGCCTTATGGTGGGGAAAAAAAAAGGTTAATGGAATCATCTCTGGAAAAAAACCCCACAAAACACTTTTATATTCTTAATTTCAAAAAAATAAAATTAACAGTTAATTGTGATAAATTGAGTGGATTTGTGGAAAAGGGGAGAGCAGAAAATGTCCTTTACCTGGTCTTTAGCAAGGCATCTGACACCTTCTCACAATATTCGTGAAACCAAGTTAGGACATTATGGTCTGGATTGGTGGACAACCAGATAGGTATAAGAGTGGGTGAGGCTGGTAGATGGTTAATGGGTGGTACCCTACCTGCAGTGACTGTTGCTGGGGTGTCTTCTGGGCCCCAGCCTGTTTCATGTCTTTGTCAGTGACCTGGTGGAGGGGATGGAGTTCACCCTCATGGAATTTACAGATGCTGCCACATCGAGGGAAGAAATGGATACTCTGGAGGTTCAGGCTGTGGTTCAGGGAACCCCAAGCATGCCAGAGGGACATCACAGGGACATTCAGCCTGACATTCAGCAAGGACAAGTGCAAAGTGCTACCCCTGGGAAGGAAGCACCTCTGCTGCAGCCCAGGCTGGCAAGGGACAGGCAGGGGAGCAGCTCTGCAGAATGGCTCTGTGGGCCCAGTGGGCAGCTGAACATGGGGCACCAGTCTGCCTTGGCAGCAAGGGTGACTGGCAGCCTCCTGGGATGTGTCAGCTGGGACACAGCCAGTAGGTCTAGGGAAGGCATCTCATTTTTGGGCACTTGTTGGACCACATCTACATCCATCACAAGAAAGATGTCAAAAAATGAACTAGTTCAGCAAAGGGCCTCCAAGCTCTCTAGGGTCTGGACCACTTGCCATTTGAGGAGATGCTAAAGAAACTCAACTTCTTCAGCCTGGAGAAGAGATGGCTTCTGGGAGAAACCAACAGCAGGTACCTACAGGGAATTAGCAAGAAGATGGAGCCAGGCTCTTTCTAGTGGTGCATGGCAAGAGAACAAGAGATAATATGCATAAATTGAAATGAGGTTTAGATTGATGAAAAGGAACTTTTTCCCCTATGGAGAGAGTCAGACAGTGGAGCAGGCTCTCTAGAGGCTGTGCAGTCTCCATCTAAGAAGGTCTTCAAGACCCAGTGGGATAAACTTCTCAGCAAGCTGGTCTGAGCTGAGAGGCAACCCTGTTTTGTGGAGTCAGTTGGAGTAGAGACCAGAGATCTCTTCGAACCTGGATTACCCTGCTACCCTGAAGTGAACATTGCAAGTGTTCATTCAATCTGTAGATGGCAGCATGACTTAAAAGTAAAATGGAAAGGTACTCATTTTTACTGAGAGAATTAATATGAATTGAATTCTGTTTTGGCATCAGTCTTTCAGTTGTTGCTAAAATAAATCTCCCATAGAAGTAGGAGAAATAGAAATACAGAAACATAATTCACATTATTTCAATGCTTGCATAGAACTGTGTAGCAGTGAAGGACTCAGATAACTCACTGCCCTAAGAGGATTACTCTGTAAGACTATAAGTAATTCAAAACGTGGCCCTTAGCTTTTATATGGCAAAACAGACTGTCATGCAAACAGCTACTGAGCCACACTGTAGGTGACTTTCCACACTTGCTTTATTGCAGTGCTTACTCTACACCTCAAATTTAGGTGATAGAGCCAAACCGATTGAAAAATCCATTTCCCTGACAACACCCACCTGAGACAGCTTTATTCCTGCCTTTGCTCTTCAGTATCACCACTTCTGTCTTACACCTGCCCTTAAAACTACCCCTCTTCTGGAAAATTATTTTAAATGCAAGTTGTTTCTGTGCAGCACAGCTCAAAAAGAGTTGACCTCTCACTGCAGCCATGGTAAAGTGCTCTGGTGAAGATGAGAAGCTGTGTGCAGTTGCAGTGACCAGAAGAAATAAATTAGCACTGAAGTTCTGTTTGAAGACACTATTGTAGTAATCTTCAATGTGGCTTAAAACACCCTTGAAAACCATCTTAATCACACACAAGGTTTGAATACATAAAGCATTAAAAGTTGAGCCTTGATTTGGGAAAACACCAAAGGTCAGAGTAAAAGATTTTTGACTGAAAGGCACACTATTTTAAAATCAAAGATCAGAAGATGGTGTTAAAAGAGTTCCCCTGTAATCATTTTAGGCTCATTTGTCAGTACTTCTATTGAACACTAAAAGGACTAATCTCCTTAAGCAAATCATTCTTTCAGCAACTTTAAGGTGAAAGAGCTAATTATGTGTGCCCGTGGGTTAAAATTCCTATAGTAGAAATGTTCTGCTAGGGAAAAGTCAGGTTAGCTATCAGAGTGTTTATATGGTAAACATCCTTCTCATCCTTCTTATTTCAGTGGGCATTTGTTTGTAATTCATTCTCTTGGCAGCACTATGGACAGTTGAATTCAGAGAGTTTTGCATGAGTGCAAGGCTCATCTCTCCTGTTACTAAGTACTTCTCTTGCCACCATCCTATTCCAATAAGCCTTAAAGCGCTTTGCTAATACTAATGAAGACAAGTCTCTCTGTTTCTAACAAAAGGGGTTTTAAGTTCAATGGCTAGTTGATTATTTTTTTTTCAGCACAGATGATAGATAATTGGGCTTTTGAAAGGGAAAAATGCAAATGTTCTTAATCTGTGAAATCCTGTTAATTCATTACAAATTTGACAACTAGTATTATCCTCAGTGAGAATGTACAAATTATCAGATCTTTCAGAATGAGGTGGCTTAAAATTACATTCCTATCATAAAGGCAGTTCAGGAGCCAGGTAGATGTGTGATCATCGGCTCAGCTAACTCATTAAAACTCCATTAACTCCTCTTTCAGTGCCGGTGCCTGTCAGCTTGTGATTTGACCTCTTACACCCAGCTGATGAGCACAAACCTCTTTTCCTTTCTCTTGAAGAACTTCTGCCCATAATAAAAGCTCAAGGGAACAAGCCGAGAAGCTGTTAACACTTTCCTTTCTTTGAATCTGCAGTCTTGCCTTGCAGCCCACTGGTTCAGACCTGGATTCCTTTTAGAAGAAATGAAACCAGAAGTGAGCTCCAGCTGCACACTGAGCACGCTCTGTGTCCAAATGGAGGAACGACAATCCAAAGGAGCAGTTGGTCATTCAGACAGCTTCAAACCCCTCTACATGGGGACGTTGCATTGTGGACCTTAGGCAATGTTTAGCCCAAAGTAAAAACACTGAACGACACGCTGCATAAGTACAGGGGCTTCAGTGCTCCGGGTTGTTCATCTGTTTCTGTCCCGCTTGCTCGTGTAGATGTTGTCTGAGAATATTGATTCTGCCTTCCTTGCAAACCTAACTGAGTCAGATGTTTGCACTGTCTGAAGTGACTTCATTCTGCCCAGCAGCAGTCAGAATCTTCCAACAGTTAAATTGTGTTTTCAGCTTCTGCACAAATGCTCCTACCTGCTTAGAACAGCAAGGTTTTTAGTATTTTAGCAATGACTGACTTGTCTTTCAGAATGTTTCTGACATTAAAAATCCAGGATACCCTCTCCCACCCTCAGCAGAAGGCATTTTGTCTTTTTAATTTCACATCTCTCTTCAGATCTCTGTTGAAATCACTAGTATCACAGGTACTAATGATACACCAGGTTTCAGAAGTCTGTATAAAAAGAGCATGGTTGAACCATTCATTTGTGAAAGCACAACATAAATCATTTAGTGACTTTTGTGTTGATATTATAGATAAACAAGTACCTAGAGTTAAGCTGGATGTGGGTTTAGTACTCTACAACTGCAGTGGTTTGAATCAAGGCTCTCACAGGTATTTCTCATGTTCCCTTGAATATGTTAAACCTTTTCCCAGAGCTCCATGTTTGCTACCTGTAATACCAAGATCCACCTTTTGGGTTTGTTTGGGGTTTTCTGTTGGGGTTGTTTGTGGTGTTTGGGTTTTTTTTAACTGCCTCCTTCTGACTTCATTTGATGATCCTTGACTCTTGTATTTCAAGACAAGGGACAGCAAAGACTTCATCCCTATCCATTCTTTTGGTACCCAGTCATTTGCATGCTCCCTCTATGTATTTCCTGAACAAGTTGCTTACAACCACAGAGCAGCTATGCAGTCTCTGCTCCTATTAATGCTATTCCATCCTTGCCATGTTTGTCCTTCTGTGAGCTTTTCCTGGTTTTTCATATACCCTTTTGGAGATCAGGGATCTAGAGCTGGACACAGTTCCATATTTATACCATGGATTTCTCCAGTGACATTGTGATATTTGTTTTGTCCTGTACCTCTCCTAATATGTGATTTCTTTTTGGACATACCCTTCTTCCCTGAACATTGAAGGAGTGTATTCTTGAAACTAGGTATTGTAACCCCAAATTTCCACCCCAGAGTGGTGATTTCACCCTGGAGTCAGATGAAAGCTTGTTATTTTTTGTGTGAAGTTGGGATTTGTTTTGTCTGTGAGTCACTTTTCATGTGCCTATGCTCCCAATTTCATCTGCTGTTGTATTCCCCTGTCTTTAGCATTATAAGGATTTTCTGCAGTTATTCACACTCTGCCCTTATCTTTGTTACCCTGAGTAACTGCATCATCATCACTCTTCTCTTTTCCAACCCTTAATGCACACACTGAACTGCATTCCAGAGCCCCCTGGTTTATGCAGGGACTGCTTAAAGGTGCTTGGTGACGGATTTTGTCAAGTGCTTTCTGAGAGCTCAACTGCCCCATCTCTGCTGCAGCACACATTTCCATGCAGCCCTTAACCGCTCCCCAGAACCCCAAGGAGGCTGTAAGGCAAAGCTTCATAGAAGCCATGCCAGCTCTTCTCCAGGAGATCATAATTCTTCAAGTGTCCACTACTTCTAGCCTGTAATAGATTTGCCCGTTAACAGTTCTCTGCCTTACAGCTTGCACCTCCTCCTATTTTTTCACCCCCCTTATACAGTACATAACTTACACTTGTATCATCAAATAGCTTAGATTTTTACTACATCATAGAATAACTGCAGAAAATACATACTGTTATTACCAGTAATGTCAAGTTGAGTTGAAGGCATGAGAAATGCACTGAAGAAGACATGACAGCCTATAGCTTCATTAAATGCTCATGGCATTTGAAAGATCTTGGTTTGGATCTGTGTTCTGTTCAAAGAGGATATTTGAATCCATATTTCATCATTGCCTGTTAACCACAGTTACAGCTTGTAAAAGGAACTGGTAGTGAAGGTGGTGGCAAAGTATGGCTTTTTCGACCAAATGTAAGAGAAAGGCTTCCTTGAAATTTGAATAAGGGAGATAAAAGGTCAAGTCCTAATTCAGGTGGAAAAGGCCAATCTGTGTGGTGCAGTCAGCAGATTATTCTGCAACAAGAGGCTGACGCAGCTGCACACCCATGCTCAGTGTTTCAGGTCCTAGCTCTGAGATACGGGAAGGATTGTCCCTAATGAGAACCTTGCTTCCGAGCATCAGAGCTTTGGGATGGGAAAACAAGGAAATAATTAGTTCAGTTCCTATTTGCCCAGCAGCAGAAATGAGCTAGTGAAGGAATTCAGACTCCTCAAGGATTTACACAGGCTAAATAGGACGTTTGGGAATGTTGTTAACACCTAACCACTGCTCAGAACCAAAAACTTAGAGGCACCATCTCACAGAAAATCAGGTTGAGTGCCCGAATCACCATTTCAGTTTTCAAAGTTTGGCCTGTAAATTTGGCCTTAACAGTATCAGGTAAGGACACATGTGTTAATCCTAAACTCATACCTAAAGGTCTGATACAACATGCTAAAACAAATGGAGTTGTCCCATGGAGCAATGCACACACCCCTCCCTTCCTCAGCGCAGATTGAGACGTCTGGGCAAGGCGACGCTTACCTCCATCCTGACCTGCCAGTGCATCATAGGAGGTTGTAGAGAGATGGGTGTTGATCTCTTCACCCAAGCAAGGGGTGATAGGATGAGGGGGAATGGACTCAAACTGCACCAGGGTAGGTTCAGATTAGACATTAGGAAAAAGTTCTTCACTGAAAGGGTTGTCAGGCATTGGAACAGGCTGCCCGGGGAGGCGGCTGAGCCACCGACCCTGGATGTATCTAAAAGATGGATAGAGGAGGTGCTTAGGGATATGGTTTAGGTAGAGGACAGGTATGTTTGGACTTGATGATCTCAAAGGTCTTTTCCAACCTAGAGATTCTGTGATTCTGTGATCAGATTTTGCATAAAGCCAGGAATTTCTGGTCAAGTCATCTAGCATCTTCCCTGGGATACTTGACCCAGCTGAGAACCGTCCCCCTAAGGCAGCTAAAAAGGTAAAATTTTTTTCCAACCAGGAAAGGAGCTTCAGGAAGGTGGTGTGGAGCCCTTCTGCTAGGGATAAGAACGTGCTTTGGATTCAGAGCTGAATCTGGCCCCAGCCCTGTCTGGCCCTGACCCTCCCTACCCTCCAGTACTCCACCTACCCTGCCCAGGGCCATTCCCAGGGAGGTGTGGGATGGCTGGGGCTGCCCCAGTGCCCCCTGCAGCCCTGCTCATGCCTGGCACGGTGGAGCTGGCTCTGCCCATGGCATGACTGCTTGACAGAACCTCAAAAAAATGGTCTCCCTCATAAAGCTCTAGTGACCACATAATTAATCCCACCACTTCCTTCATACAGCCACTTTCTGTTACACCTTGCAAATAATGATGCTAGCTAAATGTTTGACAAATTGTTAAACCATGTTACTCCAAAAACTCCTGGAAAACTACAGGGCAGAGTTCACAATCTCACCCTGGCTGTTAACCCTACTCCTTGGCTAGACACCTGGTGCAGATAGTGCTTATCTCCTACCAGCGTGTAGTTCTCTGTTGCCCAACATTTTCACATAAACACACTCAGGCATTTTAGCAGTGCCTCAAGCAGCCCACCAGTTACTTATTCTCCCAGAACAGGGTATGATACATATTGCAATGTTTCTGTAAATGAAGTCTAGTGGTTTTGTTTTCCCAAGGGGAAAACCCCAATATATTCCATCAAATTAAAAAGCTCTCTTAAAGGTCGAGAGTCCTTCACCTCTCCTTTATTCAGATAACCTCTCACAGCCAAGCTGGGGAAGTAAATCTCAGGGTCTGTAAAACAGCATAAGGTAATTTTCCAGATGAAAAGAAACCTGTGGGGTGGGTGCTTTTCACAACTGGTCAAAGAGAAGTGTGAAGAAGCGGTGATTTTGGAGGCTGGGATGACGGCTATATTAAATGGGACTGTTGATAAGATGATTGATGCTCTGTGGAGTGGTGTTGGGAAAGGCAGGAATGAAGAGATGGTGATGGGTGCCCCACTCCTGGAAGTGTTCAAGGCCAGGTTGGATGGGGTCCTGGGCAACCTTGTGTAGATCCAGGCCTGGAGGTTGGTGGCCCTGCCTGTGGCAGAGGGGTTGGAGCTCTATGATCCCTTCCAAACCATGCCATTCTATGATAGTTTGAGAAGGAAGCAGTGCATATAAAAGAATGATATCAGGAAGGGAATAATATGGGAGGAGAACATATGTAATAGGTAAACAATTAGATGTGCTTGTGTAACTTGACATAGCCCCATTTAACTCAGTATTTCTCTGTACACATAGACCAGGTCAGAGTGTGACATGTGCTGACCCATTGTTGCCTTCGCTTGAAAGAAGGAAACCGGCTCCTCAGACAGCGGTTCTGTTAAAAGCTGGCGTTGAGTGGAGGGACAAAATCACAGAATCGTAGGGGCTGGAAGGGACCTCGAGAGATCATCGGGGCCAACACCCCTGCCAAAGCAGCTCCCTAGCTCATATTACACAGATAGGCATCCAGACGAGACTTGAATATCTCCAGAGCAGGAGACTCCACCACCTCCCTGGGCAGCCTGTCCCAGGGCTCTGTCACCCTCACTGGGAAAAAGTTCTTCCGCATGTTGGTGCGGAACTTCCTGTGCTCCAGCTTACAGCCATTGCCCCTTGTCCTGTCCCCACAGACCACTGAAAAGGGGCTGGCCAATTCCCCCTGCATGCCATGTCTAAGATATTTATAAACACTAATTAGGTCCCCCCTAAGTCTTCTTTTAAAATCAGCAGCACTTGGGAAAATACACCTCTGGGCTTGATCCAATGCTGCCTTGCAGCTCATGCAGGCGTCCACCCGTGTTGCAGAGCAGGCGAGACAGCTCCCCAGCCGTGGCACGGAAGGGCGAGTGGCGATGCGAGTCGGGAAGTACGCTCTGGTGGGCACAGGCGGGGCTGGACCCGGGGTCAGATCCTTGTCAGCTTGACTGACAGGAGCCAGTTGAGGTACTGCAGGGAATATATAGTACGGTGGGGTGTGGGCTGTTAAGGAACTTACTGATTAAAGGGCAGTTTAAAATAAAAGACAATCTAGAGCAGGAGAAGTGTGATTTTTGTCTATCTCTCTGCAAGTGCAGCCCCGGTGTGATTACAGTATTCCTAGCTTCAAATGGGAAAGCCACTTGTTCTCAAAAGCAGCCAAAGGTTGTGTACAGGTCTTAATTTATAGCTTCATTTTAGTACTGTTTAATCAGGAAATAGATGAAAAACATTATATCACAACCTCCCCCTGTCTGTTCTCCCCTGATCAGGCATTTTTTGTGATATTTTGCCCCTTTAGACTTCTTAATTTCAACATCCATTTAAAGCCCTTCCTCTCTCTTACAGGCTGAGAAGCATCTTCATCACAGGGGCAGCAAATGACTCATGCCCTACTAAGCTAAAAATGTGACCTTTTAATGTTCACCATTCCCATCAGAGAACCTGCCATGCTCCTTCAACGTCTGTCCCAGCCCACCCCTGCCCTAGGACTGCCACTCAGCTTCACATAGCTGTGCTGGTATCCCTTTCCTGTCTCTCTGGTATGGAAGGAGCTCTGTAAAGTAAAACTGCAGGGCAGAGGTTCGATTTCACAGTAGGGGCATAAGTTCAGAAAGTCACTGCCTCGTTTTCTTACCAAGCTCAGCCCCTTCACCCTTGAGGGCTCTCCAGTACAGGCATGAGGGTGTCAGACAGAGCAAGGGGAGACCTTTCAGCGCCCAGAGCTTGTCCTACTTGAATTTACACAACAAAGACCTTAACAAACATAAGAAAAATAAGCTTGCAGAAGGCTGGTATATTGGTTTTGGCAAAGCAGCTGGCCTACAGCTGATCCTTTTTCTCTCTGGACCTTTTTGATGCTGATTCTGTTCAGGAACTGTGAAGTGATTTGTCATCTTCAAAGGACAGGTTTGTCTAGTGCTTTTAAAGCTTAGCTGAGCAAACAGACAAAGTGCTGTTCTTAAAATGCAGTAAAAAGTGGCACTGTTCAGAATATAAAATATTCTAATCAGTTTGTAAATGGGAATCAGGTGAATGTGAAAACTTTTCATCCTTGAAAGTTTCTCCCTCTTGCCCCATCTATAAAAGCAATGCAGATGTGGAAGGTAAATCTCTTACTGTGTGTGGGACAACGGTTTTGTGCTGTGGTCTCTTAAGCTAACATCAGGAAAGAATTGTAAAAATCAAAGATCTTTCTTTTGTCACATGCAGTCTTTGTGTTATAAGACCATTTTCTTCCAATGCTATAGTGGTAAGAACCAATACATGAAAAGAACCTATTAGCATTTCTACTGTCAGAACTTTGGCTGTCTTCTGAAACACTGGTATTTACTAGCCCCTTTTATGTTCTCCGTTGTAATATATGAGCAATTTTCTGTGTCCTCTAACATTCCTGTTTTCAGACAGGCAAATCATGCAGGTGTAACAATTAATAATTCAGTTTATTATCAGTGTAATTGTCCATCCAAGCTAGAAACATCACAAGAAATTTGATTCTGGGATTTGAACTGCTTTTTAGGCATTCAACAGGAGATTTCCAGACTGTCATGGTTTTAATGAGGGAGTGAAGAATAGAACAGCATCCTGTGCTGAGGTTCTCGATGAAAGGCCATCATGTGGCTGTGTAGGAATGCTGAGGTAAAACCAGAGCCAAACAAATTCACCAAAAATATGTGTGTGGGAAGGGCATTTGATTTTACATGCCACAAAGTCTAACCACGAAGGTTAAGAGACCCACGTAGGCATGAGGCACACTTGAAACGAGTCAAAAGAATTGCTGCTTCCCAGAGACGTGTGTCCAGAGGAGAAACTGTGAGAATAGTGAAGTGTCACATTCCTCCTGTTCTCTGTTTTAGAAAAGCCCATTGACACATGCTCACTGTAAAATGATTCGACACGTTCCCTGGTACTAGAACGTAAGACTGGTACAATTCATATGAATTGGATTCCGGTAGAGAATACACACAGAGATACTTCAGAGAATCTCTCTGCCCCATTTGTGGTTCCCCAGCACATCTGAGGCAGAAGGGCTTTGCCAGGGCTCTAGGATGGCTCTTCATGTCAAGATCTCTGCCCTGGATCCCCGCATTCATGTGGAGCTGCAGACAGATAATTCCTCTACTGGAGTATAACGATTGCATGACAGTGCCTAATAGGAGTCAGAATGTGGGCATAATTTACTGCAGTTTTTGCCCTTTTTATGTTTTAATTACCTATTTAAAACCAGAGTTACATCAAGTTAAAAATAAAAGCAAATCTGTATTAATAGACACCAAAATGAGTGGGCTGCTTTGTGGGGCTCACAATTAGCACATCATACAACTTCATTCCGTAGATGTTTCTTCTGTGTCAGCTAGCATGCATGATAGATTAAATAGAGTTTACTAGAATTTACAAGATTATTGTGGTGCATTTTAATATTGAGATTGGCAGGAAATGCACAAAGGGCTATTTTATGAGGCCTTAGATATGATATGATTTGAAGGATAAAGGGTAAGTTCCCAGGACAAAACCCTGGAAGGAATAGAGAAAAATCCGAGACAAACTAGCAAATATTTTCCTTTAAAAGCTGCCCTGCAGATCAATCCTGCCTGGAAGCCTTACACAAAGCAGGCTGCAGAGACTTCCCAAAGGAAAAGGTTTGGGTGTTCTAGGTGCTTCAGAGTGGAGTCAAGCTCTTTTTTACTCAGTTTGGGTGGGTCAGGAATATTCTTGGGCCAAGCCCACGTACAGCCCCATGCACTAGCAGATACCCTGAGCTCTTTTCTAAGCAGTTATAACATTCTCAGCCAAGCTACCATGACCTCCACAGTCAGCAATGTGGGCAGGCCAGGCATGGCTTTCCCAGCCTTGCGCCTGCTCGTCACCTTGCTGTGCACATAGGGAGGTTAAGGGTAGATGCAATCTGTAATTCCACATTAAAGTATTTGGGGGGGTTGTGATGCTTTTCTTAAAAGCCTAGGAAATTACTGCCTAGAGAGTGCATTAAAAGAATGTTGTGGTAGCAAGAAAAAAAATACTGAAACTGAGATTCCCTGTGCAATCTCAATTCAGCCTTCTTCTGTCTCTCTGTTATTATACAGTCCTTTATTAATTATTTTTCCCACAGGAAAATGTGAAGGATGGATAGAGTTCTGAGGAAGACTAAGAACTGCGTTGTGAAAGAGGCTTTGTCTTGTGATCTCTACTTATGATGGAGGGGTCTATAGAGAAAGGAAAAATGGTCTTTTGTTTCAGGCAGTTGAATAAAGAATTGTAAAATGTGGAATTGCAGCAGCTGAGTGTTGTGGGACTAGATTCTGTCCTTGCCTCCAGCACAGAATTCCTATGTAATATTTGTCAAGGCATTTACCCACAGACTTTTAACGAATGTGTCCTCGGGTTTAAAGAAAGCTTTTTTGAGTTCACAGGTCCTGATCTGCAAAGTTCTGAGCCATGAGCTGAAATTGAAAGTAGCGACACCTTGGCTTTCCTTTTTGTGAAACTTCAACTGTAAGGATCAGATTTGGCACCTAAAGTCGATGCAGAATATTTCATTTCTGCTTCCTCGCCTGGAGATAAATGATTCTTTCATTTTTCTGAAGCTTTTGTGAAAAATTATTTATTGTTTCTGAGGCATGGATGTTACCACAGTGTAACAAAATGCCCATGAGGCATCTCTTCCGAGCAGGGTTTGAACTCTTGCAAGGAGCCCAGAGCTGTGCAACGAATCCTGAATGTCAAAGGACACTTTCCATAGCTGCCTGTCCTGTCTTTATGGCTGTTCTACCCCTCAAGTGACACTGCAGACCCATGGAAAACCAGGATATAACAGTATTATTAGCGCTACTTCCTAACACGCTGTCACGATAGCATTTAGGGGCATTTCCAAACTCTGCATGCTTGGCCTTAACATTTCGGATGGAGCCGCTTCTGTACCAGGGTGTGATGTGGTGGCACTGCTAGTCACACGGCTTTAACAAGCAAATAAATCAGAGCCTGAGGCAACTGGATGCTACAACTCTTTTGCATATATGCTCTCTTTGCAGAAGCAGCCCCAAGGGAGTAATTTATTTTGATTGAACAAGCATTTGTTATTCAGAGATAGTCTGAGAACCTGATCTAATCATCACTGACATCAGCGTTAAGTATCACATTTGTCCAGCAAAGGTGATATAGCAGAATGCTGCGATGTGGCCCTCAGTTCACAGTTTAATTTGCCTGAATGTATATAGTCATTATCTCAGACAAAGAAACATGCAGTCATAGGATGGCAGCTTTCATTTGCTGCTGATCTGGGCATAAATTAAAACAAATGATCTGAAGTTTCTGTATTTTTCCATTGGCCACTGATTTTGTAGCCACCTGCAGTATCTGTTTAGATGAGCTTTTAATTACACGAGGTAATTGAGTGAAAGTGACTGGCAGGAGCAATTGGAGCTAAATGCAGAATTGTGAAGGTGAAAATACATGGCCCTTGCTCCTTTGATCCAGACTCTGGCTTTGTCAAGCAGAAGGTGCTTCGAGAAAACAAGAACACTTGATTTAACTGAATTACGCGATGAAACGAAGCAGCAGGTGAGGGAACCCCCGTCATTATGAAAACAATGCCATCACTTGTATTTACACTCCAGCTGTCTAAATCTCCACATGAAGGTATTAACTGAGATCAAAGATACCCACGCAAATGGAAAGGAAAGACCAAAACTCAAAGTAATAAACCAGGTAACTAGCTGCACACACACTGACAGCACAATGATTTTCGTTTCAGTCAGCAGTAATGCTGCTATCTTATTTCTGGGGGCTATAACACTTTCCATTCAGAAGGACTTTTCTCAAAATACCCAGAAAGGAATAATTTCAAGGGATCGAACCACTGGAAGGCTGACACCAGGTTATAACCCAGCCTGCAGCAGGGTGTCAGGTTGCCCTGCTGTAGCATGCTTTGAAACCCATCCCATTCTCCTGCGGGAAACAGAAAGGATGAACGGCAGTGAATGCTTTGGAGGGGGACTTAGCAGATGCAGGTTCCCAGGCATTACTGCTGTGACCTTTGGCAGCTCTCCTAAATACCTCTCAGTGCTCAGCATTTAATCTCTTAGTGCCTGTGTTTCCTTCTCCTGTTTTGGAGGTAATAAAAAGCCTGTTCTCTCCACACTGAGGAAAAGATGGGATACAGAATCAACAGCAAAAAAACCCCTCAATCCATTCAGTGTTAAGAAAAGCTTGAACCACAAGCTGTCTGGTTTGCATAAGGTGATCAATTTCTAGAGGAAAGTCAAAATAAGAGCAGTCACCAGTGAAAAGAAACCAAAGGGAAAGAGAAAGGAGGAAAGGCAGACAAAATACGGACTACCAACTTGAAAGACAAGGATTATTTTAGTAATTTCTCTGGTTTGTATGCAGTTAGATCTGGAGACAACACTCTCCAGGCTTTTGAAGAAGGAAATGGTGGCAAACTGAGCAAGCCCACAAATTAAACATGGGGGATCCAGTGAGCTGCATAACTTAATATATGGAGCTCAGAAGGTCAGGAACAGGATTGACTGGGGCTTAACAAATTAGTTTGTTAATGCAAAGTCTTTTTATGTGATACACATTGCATTAATTTGGTAATAAATTTATACTATCTTCCATTTTTTTACTTATTAGAGGTAATACAACATTGAGCAGTGCTGGACTGCACGACGTGACTATTCTGACATTTGAATGTGTTTCAGTAAAAGAAACTTCTATATGATTAAACTAGAACCTAAAACCTAAACCTAAACCTAAAAAACCTAAAAAACTAAGGCCTGGCTTCATAACTAACACAGTCAATGTCAGGTTCACCTAGGCATATCTACTGCTAAGTTGTGTGGCTCAGCATGGAGTCCATGTGCCTGAGCGAGCCCTCAGAGTATGCGCTACCTGAGGAGAGTCAAGCACCTCCAAATGACGTCCCTGAAAGGCAAAAGCTAGAGGTGCTTTGAAGATCCATGTCCTTTGGCGCCTGATCTGGGGCTGTAAAGTCATACGTGCTGGGCTGAAATTTAATTTTGATACTCTGTGTCACTTCTGCTGTCAGGTGCCACCATGGGTTCTTCAAAATTCGTGGATCAGACGTTCCTTTCTTTAGAAGCACCATTGCAGAAGACAGACAAGTGACCTGGAATATTTGTACTCCTTGATTTGAGAGCATTCAATTCCAGATCTCCCATCTCCTAGTTATCTTGGGCTGGTTTTGTCCTCTATCTCTCTTTGGCAAGCAGCGCCATTCTGCTAGTAAGAGATTAGTGATTTGCTGTAGTAATATGTGGCAGGAAGGGTGAGCACAGTCCTGTAGTTCAATGACAAGACATTCCTCTGGAAGAGATGATACCTGCTGAAAAGGTTGCTTATGGATTTCACTCAGGGCTTACTGAACTACAAATAAACTGTATTATCTTACAGTTAGTGTGGGAAAAAAAGCAAAGGGATGGGAACTATCAGAATAAGGATAGGTCACTGGTTTGATGACTTGGTTAGCCGCAATGATGGGAACAGACTAATATATCGTCAGAGAGGATTAAAAAGAGACAAAGTAATGCAAAGGAAAACTTAGGAAGTAAACTTAGGGATAAAAAATAAATCATCATTTCATCAGAAAGATGTTAGAAGTCAGTTTTCTTTGGCATTTACTTAATGTGAACCCGTTATTATGTGGAGGGAGTAGGCGTAGGTTAAAGGCTAGTAAGCTCTATTCCCATGTCAACTTTAAACAAGATAACAAGAATGGTATATTAAGATTTTTTTTTTTTACTAGCACAAAAAAACTCCTAATTTTTATGACAATGAAAATGGTGCTGCATTATTGGAGGAATTATTATTTTCAATTAAGCAACGGGCTTCCAGTGCCTATCAGCCAGGGAATACCAGGCTGCCAGGCCAACCTGCCAAAGCATCATCACAGTTTGAGCCTGCTGCCCTAGTAGCTCTTTTGACACTGTCTTTCTGCCCATTTTGCAGTAGGTAGGTGATAAAAGGTCTTCCTTTGTAGCTAAAGTCAGTCTTTGGCTTTGATTTCAGCCCACTGCATCCATTATCAGGGAAACCAGTAAGAAATCCTGGAGCCCTAGCATCCATCAAGGAAATAAACATGAACCCAGCAGCCTGAGAACTCGGGCACCGCAAAGATGAGTAAGTGCTCTTACCTCTGAATTGGAATTCTCAGATCTGGCTCTAAAAGGCCAGATTTGCATCTGAGCTTGTGCAAGGGTTTCCAGAGAAGATCCTGAAACCAGAAATGGCAGGCAAACATATCATAGGAGCACACCGCAGAGGACTGGTATTGCTGAAATTATGAAGGGATGTTACACTGTCCAAACAAGACCTACTTGTGGAGCAATTTCATGTAACAGTTTTGGATTTAATTACAGATGCAAAAGAGCAGCCTTGAAAAACTGCTGAAAGATGTACAGACACAAATTACTCCAGCAGAAACGGAATGGGAAATAGAACAAAAATAGAAGAAAATAAGAACTGTGGCAATCTCAGAAAGATTGAAACTATCAGATGGCCAAGATTGTGCAGAAATATTGCAAGCAGCTGTGATGACAAAGGATTTCTAAATCAGAAACTGGGAAAGAGCATTCAAATCCTTCAGAGGGGCAGAGACAGCTTCAGTCAGCTTACCTTCATGATGTCAAAGATTAATATATTTTTTTATCTTTAGGACCTCATAAAATCTACCTATTTTTGTAGCTCACATTCTACATGGACTCCACCATTACAACTGCATCTCCTTTGATGTTCTGCTTTCTCCTTTTGGAGATTGTGCTTAGCTTAGGCCTCATGTTGTTAATCTTGAAGTCATTGTAGACTCAGACCATTTTTCCTCTCCAAAATCTTTGAATGAGTTTTCTTTGCCACAAACCTCAGAAAGGTTTGATTAAATATGATATTTCTTCTACATCAGTTTACTTACGGTAACTCTACATTATTTCTGTCTCATTATTATTTCTTATCATTGTCCTTGGATCCTTGGTCTGTAAACGTCAGTGGAATAAAAAAGCTGAGACAGTTTTGTGTCTTCAGAAAATAGCTTTTAATCTATATGAATGACAGAAGATAATTCATTTTCAGAATATTTATATATTCTCATAACATATGTTGTTCAGATTATATGTTTAATGTCTTCTGAGAGCCTGTGGGGTTGTCACTAACCAGCACCTCTAATTTGCAAAATCATTTTTGTGTGACTTAGAGGATAAGGGCAAACTCCTGTGAGCATGATCAGCCTCAGATGCCCTGAACTCCCTCTGCAGATATTTGCCAGCATCATACCTATGATTGCTTTTCTCTTCCCAGCCTCCAACCTGGGAATATGCTCTGTCTTTTTCCAGTTCTTCAATCTACCTACAGCAGGAATTTCATTGCATGAGACGTTACCTAACTGGTAGCAACAGCATCAGTGTCACCACCTGTGTGCCCATGCAACCATGGGTAATGAAAACTAGTGGCAGTTCCTCTTTCAGAAGAAAAAAAAATTCTTTTTTTTTCTCAGGCAGAATAACTTGGGAGTTATTTATTTTTTACATATCAGTGTCTTCCAATAGATTACATTTTTTCTGCAGCTCTCCAAAATTTTAAGAACATTAATGCTCTTTAAAACTTTTCATTGACTTTTTAATTTTACTGAAGGAATATGGAAAGGAGATTATATCAGAAGAGAAATCAGATTTACAAAGCTGCTCATACAGAGTTCTTGTTAAAAACATTTAATAAATGTACCAGAAGCAACATGAAAAATAATAGATTATTTTTTTAAATGACCAGCATAGTCAAGATGCCAAGATCAATGGAAGAATGTTTTCAGTCATTTTGATGATAAACAGAATTAGTATGGCGGTTTTCCCTTGCGTGACTGATTATGTTAGTGACTGAAACAACAGTTATTGTGAATGACAAAATTATATTATATGATTTTGTGGGAACTACATTTTTAGTTGTCATATAGTTCTTACAAAACCACTTTTTATCACACTGTGATTTTGGAGTATTAAGCCATGCAAAACATATCGATTCTCTTGAATCAGTTCTTAGAGTGCCTTTCATGCAGGCGACAGCATTGATTCACTGTCACTATAAGCTCTTACCAATTTAGGAATGAAGTTATCTAGAAATGCTGAATTTATCTTAAACTCTATGTAACGAGACACTTAAAGATCTGACATGCACATGATATTTTTAAAAATCTGCTTTCTTTTCCATATGTGGAATTAGATCCTTAGAGGTAGTCACTCATCTATGATCTTTGCTTGCTCAACCTATCAGGACCATAACTCTGTATACATATGAGATCAGGAGGATTGTCCAAGGCTCTGGACTTGGCATCTCAGACATTTGTAGGGCAGTAGAGGAGATCTGGATTCTGTTCTTTTTGCCAAGAACAATTTACAGCTTTCATCCACAAAAACACAGGAACCATGACAAGTTAGACCACAGACTCATCTAGCCCAATAGCCTACCTCCAACAGTAGCAGATGTGCAAGGAAGTTAGAAACCAGCTAAGCATGATGCAGAATAACTCCTCAGAATATTTTGCTGGCCCCAAAAAATTAGTGGCTCAGGGACAGCCCTTGCCAAAGATACTTCTTTCTTCATTTGTCTCAATTCAGATGTGTTTCATTTGTTCACTTTCCCTGGAGCAGCTGGAGACTTTTATCAGCTGAAACATCCTGTGGCACCAAGTCCTACAGATTTGTACAGCTCTAAGCTGCGTGAAGAATGACCTCCTTGTTTGCTGTGAGCCTCCCTCCCTCATTTGAGGCCCCATAGTCCTGCAGTAGAATAAGCAGTAAACAGTGATTCCCTGTTCACCTTACCCAGGCCACTTAGGGTTTTGTAGTCCACTTCCATAGCAATCCTTGGCCATGTCCAGTCTGAAAGTTTTTGTCTGCTTAGTTGTTTCCCATAGGAAAGTTGTTCAACATCTTTGAAGATCCTTGTTATTCTTCTCTGACCCTTTTTCATTTTAGCCTAGTCCGAGCTAATTGTCTGACTTTCATCAGGAAAAAGAAAATTAGCTGTTATTATTTGCTGCACATCTAAATATCTAAGAAGAAAGGAGTTCTACTCCCTTTTCCTGCCCTTCTGCAAAGGCATTCAGCTGCTGTTGTTGTTATAAAAAATAATTAGTTGCTTTCTAACCAGTATAAAGAAAATTCAGTTGGTATTTACAACTGCTTCTCAGTCATCTGTTCCAGAGGAAGTGAGCTGTTGCCAGTAATAAAACATCATAATTTACTTTTACTGTGTTTTCAGTTGCATATTTTACTTCATTGCCATTAAATTTCATAATCAACGTTAAAATAAAAAAACTTAATAGAGTAAACCAATAAACAATAAAACAGTAAATTATAATACCCCTGATACTGTTTTTCTGCAGTTCAGCAAAAATTAAATTAAGTTTTCCAGTGCCCTTCTTGCAAGGCTTTAACCCATCATTTTAAATATTCTGCACCAGGATGCCATACAAAAGAAGGCCATGAACACCCCCCTCATGGCTTTTATTCTTTTTATTTCTTAAGAAAAGGCTAACTCCCCTCTCCCACCCTAGGAACGTATAGACTCTCAGCATCAGAAGCCCCAGGGTTGTGACTCTAGAGCATCCCTTCACAGCCAGGGCTGAGGGCCAGGGAGCGGTGGGACTGGGGCACCGTGTTGGGTGTTTTGATGTTCCTCTGCTCTGCTCCTGAGAGGGCCAAGGGCTAACTCACTGCCCTGCATTCCACTCTGGAGACCAGATGCTGGAAGCTCTTGATGGTGAATTTAGCAACTCAGAAGTTTTAACATATTTCAGTGCCCAAGTTCCTTTTTGGATCTAGCTCTCTCTTAGCATGTACAGTGTGGGGTAACAGTTACCACATTCATCGGCAGAAGCTTTGATGTATCTCATGCAGCCTGCTTAGCAAAGGATGGGGAGGGGGAGGTTGGCTGGCCTTAAAGCCTTTTGAACTATTTCCACATTTAACTCTCTTTTTTGTAAATGTTCCAGATATGAACCATAGCAAAAAAAAACCCAAAACCAACCAACACCCAAACCCAAAAACCCCAAAGAACTGTATCATCTTAAGAGAAAGGAAAAAAAAATTAACAATTTCTTTTTTCAACAAATGATAAATGTTGGAAATCAAACAACAGACTTGGTTTTGAATAATGTTCATAATCCCTCTGGCTGATATTGCCTTCAAATGTCGATATATGGTGTCTCTGAGGAAAAGGTGGTACTGCAGCCGCTGGTAGTGATTATTAGATAAAGGTTGCAATTGTGTGCTTACTTTCCCTGCCTCTCCCCAAAAAGGGTCTGATTGTTAAAACATTCTCTGAAGAAGCTGTTTCAAGCTTTTCTGCTATGCTAGACTTCATTCTTGGTGATTAGCAGCCTCTTGGCTTTGAAGATTTAGTGCAAGCAAACTATACTTCTGTGACCTTTCATTTATGTCCTGAACTCTGAAAATTCTTGCTTGGCACAAAAGAAGCAACACACATGCCAGCCTGACAAAAGAAAAGCTGCTTTCTGAAATGGAAAGATATAAATCAGGAAGCAATTCCTCATCCTTGCCTATTTAGATATTCACTTTTTCTTTCTCTGCCCCAGAGAATATAATTTATTTTTATAAAATGTCGTTCAGAAGTTGCCCTCACAGTTGAGGCTTTGGCTTGACACAACAGAAATCTGTTTTCAGTTCGTGGCTGTGATTTAGGCTTGCTGTACAGCCTGTCAAGGGACCAGGGACGAGAGTAATCGGCCCTAACAGGCATCAAAAGATAGACTTTTAAATACAAGTGAGTCACCAGCAGACTGCTAATCTGAACTGGGCTCTCTTTATAGGTACAGATTCATTTATAGGTACATAGACAGTTAGACTAGGCCAGATGAATTGCCATGTGACGGTGCTTTTTTGTCTCCATTAGTCATGGAAGGAGTCCAAAGGTGACATGCTCCTTCTAAGCACTGGACTTTGGAAAAATAAGGCTTTTCGTGAAAAGACTCCTACTTAAAATCTTTTTTCCATCTGTAAAACTTAATTGTGATGGTACCTTTCTATTCTTTGTTTCCCTCTTCTTTTCAGATAGGAGATTTCTAAGGAATGATTAGTATTTTCTCACGTGAATTTGTGGTGCCTGCCATAGAGAGCAGAGTGGAGGTGGGGCACAGGTTCAGGCAGGGCTCTTGCTTCTCCAAATGATAAAATAGTAAGCCATGGCCACAGACTGCAATGGAAATAACATTTTGAAATACTGTGCATCTCAAAGATACTTGCAGGAGGGTTAAAGCGCCCCAGGAAACATCGTGATGGTCCAGAAAATATCCCTGATGGCTGAGAAGAACTCTACATACTGAACAATAAGAAACCTTAAAAGTTCATTGGTAAAATCTTCATCCCTTTGACTTCCTGAGGTCAGAAACTTGACCTAACACCAATTATACTATTGGAGACCGGGAGTTGGTGCTAGATTCTTAATTTCTAGTACGCAGATGCTGAAAAGATGGGAATGAATTACCTGGCTGGAATGAGTTTACCTCTTGCCAAAGGTAGTCCGTGTCTAGCTTTCTGAAAATGCACTGCCAGCCCTGATGGGTAAACAGAGTTATTCTATAATTGTATTCCTCTTGGCAGAGCTAATTTCATGGCAAAATATTTACAAATACTTACATTGCCTTACTAAGGTCTTGCTCCTATGCTGTGAAAGGACCCGCATAGCAAATCCTTTCCTGGTGGTTTTGTATAGTTTACAGAGTCTTGTTTACAATCTCAAATTAATTTATTTTTTCACAAATTCTTGTCAAAATAGTTTTATTTTCTTTCCTCTCTGCTGGTTTCTAAATATTTCACAATGGGCTGGTGATATGCTTATTGCTGTCTAGATATTCCCTCACAGACAACCGGTGGAACACTGCAGTTAATGAGTTTTCTTTGACATGATCCATAAACAGATAAATCAAATAAATTAATTCCATCTGACTTTCTCTCATCTAACTGCAAGAACTCGCATGAGGCGAACTCAAAGTATTTCTAAACAATGAAGAGAACGCAGTTACTGAAGTTCACACATGTCTGCCTCTTGCCTCCATTGCAGAACTGGGTTTAACTAGTCCAAACCAGTCCTGGTAGAACTAGTGCCTGAGAACATGCTGGGTGGCTGTTTAGTGTGATTTAATAGATAATATGCCTTCTTGTCAACTAGCAGATGTTGTCCTTTCCCTCCTCAAGCTTCAGTCTCTTAAAATTAAATGCTGTGGAATGATAATCCTGGTCCAGGAGGAAACGCTTGCTCTTGATGTTGCAACTGACATAGAAACAGCCATTTTGACAAAAGAAGAGTTCTGGGGAAAAGCACTTCACGTGGTAAGGGGAAAAAACAATTTAAAAGCAAAAGAAAACCCAAACCCAAGAGATTGAAGTAGGAGCAAGAGACGGTGGGGGGAGTTGGGGGCGGGAAATTAACATGATGCTCAGGAATGGAGTGACATAGAAAGGAAATGAAGCTGAGAGAACGAGATGCAGGGAGAGCAGGACATGAACATGTTCAGTGGGAAAACAACGGAAAGCAAAAATACAAATGAATAAATGAGATTAAGCCACATGTTCTGAGGTAATTAGAGATCATAGTTCCATGTGACATGATGAAAGCTTTTTATTTATAACGACACACTCTGCCATCACTTAAATAAGTCTGAGCTGATTCCATTGACATCATTGGCTTCCCATGTAACAGTTTTCAAATTAAAACAAGTAAAGTCAGATGACTCCCCTGGAATCCATGGGACACGCAGCCATGTAAACTGAGAGCAGCATTTAGCAAAGTAAGTTGAGTCAGTGTCCATAGTAATCGTTTTCTGTGCTACGTTATTTTGGGATTAGTCTCATAAAGACATGAGGTTTGTTCAGAGCCAGTATTCAAATCTTTCTTTTTGGTGTTACTTCCATCATCCTAAGAGGTATATTTTCTCAGAAAAACTCATAAAGACATAGAAAAAAGCCCAAGCCTGACCATCTTTGTGATTTGTTTTTTAGTAGAGCAATATAATGCAGACTTTGTAAATACATATTAATGAATCGCTTATCACCCAGCTAATTATACACACACTTATTTTAAGATACAAACTACTTTTTTCTTCACCTTTTTAAAAAGATACTACTGACAAAAGATTTTCATGTGTGCTTTTCCCATGTTTTTCTTTTGGGATCAATAGTGCCCTGAGGGTTACTAGGCTCAATTTGTCTTTCTTGCTGGAGGTTACTGCAGGTCCTAGAGACCATCTCTCTGAAGTGGGAACAAAGGCGATACTTGAGCATATCCTTTCTAATTGAAACAAAACAGTGGGAAAGAAAATTCCAGACTCTGGGACTGGGGTGAGAGGTTGGAGTGTAGGAAGAGTGTAAACTTCTCTTTCTACTTTTTGATACACAGAACAGAGATACATAAAGAGCAGCTATTGTCCAACAGATGTACTCTGAGCTAAGCCTTTATCAATCCAATCATCGTTGCATTAATGAAGTGGGATAAAGAGTTTGCCCTGCAAAAAGTGACATAAGTCCTACCCTTTTCCCAGCTCCTAATAGTTTCCTTCCTTGATTTTCTTTTATAGCACCGTCCCTATTATTAGATGCCAAAAGTTCAGAGGATTTGGCAGACTGCAGCTATCATGTGGCAACCCCCTTTGGTGCGCAGTAGATATGTTGTGGGTTTACATTGTGTATCTCCTTTCCACATGCTTGAATCAGAGGGCTCTTTTTATCCCCTACAATGCTGAAACATTGCCACAAAACTGCAGCTGGATCTATAAAGAAGACCATAGGCTTGAAGGCCAGGCCACGGAGCAACTTTGTTGGACAACAAGGCATAATTTTTTTAAAAAGAAAGGAAAAATAAAACACAACAACAAGCACAACAAGCTTTTTGTTCTTCCGTTTATCAAAAGTGGAGTTTCCAAGTGGGGCTGCAGGTTGTAATAGTTTGCCAACTGTAAACACCTTTAATACCTCCAATGTGACAATTAAGAATTTTATGCAGAATATGTCAGATTCTGTTATTGCACAAGAAGCTGTTCTCCAGACCCTGTATGGAGACATGATTTGACTATTTGCAGCAAAGTGGGAGCTAGTAGCAATAGGTGAATGGTTGGACTGGATGATCTTTTAGGTCTTTTCCAACCTTGATAATTCTGTGATTCTGTGAAATCACATCCGTTAACTCTAAAATCATCAAGCAAGGAATCTTCCATCTTACACTGTATCTATTTAAATATTAATAATAACAATAATAATACTCATACAGGAAAGCATTAGTAAAAACAATTCTTATAGTTAGCGGTAGATGTACTTTAAAAGTTCAGTGCAGCAAGAGTGTTTAAATCCTTTTCTGAAATACAAGGAATGTATTTGTACTTTAAATGAGGTTGGTAGACAAATCCAGCTGTGGGCATGAATAGATTCTCATGTATTCTGCTATCATCTGGAGAGCAAGATATTTCATGTCAGAAGTAATTTCATATATGATTGGAATCCTCGATTTTCCTCTCAAGAGCTATTAGGAAATAATTTTTTCTCAAGATTAAAAATAAATCTTTACTTCAGCCTTGCTATACTGAAAGTAGGTTTTTGGAAAAGTGACTTTAGCTAAGGAAAGAGTTGCTAATCCTTACTGCGTTCACCACTTCACTCGCATTCTCATTGTACCTAAGTAAATCTGTTTTCCTACAGGTCTGTAATCTATTAACAAGTAGGTTAAATTGAAATACAATGCTATAATAAATTATAATACAGCATTAAAAACTGCTGCTGAGCTCTCCCAGTGATTGAATCAGCTTGACTCAGCAAAATCCTGTCATGTGCGTTTGACCCTGGCAAATATTCCTGCAATGGAAATTAGTATGTCATCTCTATTTTTGAGATGGCTGTGTCATAGAACTCAATTGTACCACTGCAAATGTCCCATAAAGAGAAGACCTGGGTAGGTAAATGCTGAACAGGCTTAATTCTTCTTGGTTTTTTTCTGAATCCTGTTTGTGCTGGGGATATGCAGAACCTCCTGCTGTACAAACTTTTACAAAATATTCACATTAGTCACAGCTAAAATACAGTTGCGTTTCAGCAGTAGGTGTTTTTATTTTTCTACAAACAGAAATTTGTCTGAGAGCCCATGCTTGTGATGTGCCAATAGCCTTCAAAGCTCTCTGGAGTTGGAGCAAGTCTCACTTTGGAGGTCCGAAGTCAGAATAGTTGAACATAAGCTCTGGAAAGACAGTCTAAAGATGATGGAGAGGGCTTTAACCTGCATTAAATGAATATTGTCCTTTATAGTGTCAAGGCTAAGATCAGAATCTGGCCTGTAGAATAAGGAAAACTTGATCTCTTATGTTGGGAGCTGCTGGGCCAGAGTGAAGATGTTAACACAAGCAAAAGAAGGGAAGAAATCAAGAGAATATGTAACTTCTGGGATTAAAAAAGATTTAAGAAAGGGCTACAAGAGAGATGCCAAGATAAAGCCAAGTGTGCTCCAGTAATCCGTCCTATAATATGAGGTGACTGGGTAATGGATGGGGATCTAGAGGCTGACTGAAAATATGCCTGAAGAATCTGAACCTGAGACACTTATTTTCACAGAGGAAGAGGCTCCTACCCAAGAAGAAAAACCCCATGGATCTTTCTTTGTCTCTTTAGTTACCAGAACAGAAATTCAAAGGATGATGTGACCTTTCTCCTCACAACTAGATGTACCTTGGTTTTGGCAGTTGAAATATAATTTGTCTAATGACAAAGAATGTTTTCTTTTGCTAAATATAAAAATTATTTGAATTGTTTTTCCAGGTAACTGTGCTATAAGTTACTGCTTATTGGGTGAAAAGGTCAAGCAAAAGATGAAGTTAGTGGGATAAATAGGACTATTCCTTATAGGAAACAGCTGCAAGATCATCTCTTGAGCTGTTGCCATAGGAAGATTTGGGGTCAGAGTTTCAGAGCAAACCTCCAGAAGTGAGAAGGTTGCAGTGGCATTGGTTAAAGATGTGGATTCAGCCCCTGATCCACCAGATATTACAAAAGCTATTGGTTTCGTGCTAGCAAATTACTAAACACTGAAGCTAAATATAAGGGTTTGCAGTCTTTTGAATTGCATTTGTTGGAGCTGAGAACAGATTCTGGAGCACTGAATTTGTAAAGATGAAAACTACTAAAGGGAATATTAAAAAAAATTACCTAGTTATTTGGGATTTTCACTAAGTCATTTTTGTTATTTAAATTCATTGGCAGGATGAGATGTGAACTAAACACATTTAGTTTTCAGAAGAAAATTTATTCTATTGATGTACAACAGCAGAGAGATCTGTGGAGCCAGGATTTCTAGCTATCACAGTAAATCCACTAAGATCTTAATAAATACATTCAGTATTGGAGCTGAAAGACCTATGCAAAGCTTGTGTTGTAAACATTTTCAATACAAAAAAAGAATTTCTCTTAGAAAAAATTTATTTACCTTGATAATAAGTTATAGATAGAGAACTGCATTATGAAAGCCAGGAAAAAGAAAACAAAATGATAGAATTGCTTACTCCATGAAGTGTGCTATAACAGATAAATAGGCCATATCAGTGCCTATCTGAGTGTCTATCAAAACCTTCAAAGTCCCCAGAATAAAGACCCAGCCTAAACAGCTTCTGGAAACTGAAATTCCCTTGTATAATGATCTGACTTGCCATCAGACTCAGCAGAAGCTCTGCCAAAGACAAAGTAGATTCTGATGTTTCTAATGCATGGTATCTCTTTGACTTCTTCATGAATTAGTTCTCTTTTTTTTTTTTACTTTCAGAGCAAGTCCTCTCAGCTACGCTCAGGCAGTAATGTGAAACATATTGAGGGCAAAACCTGCATGAATTTAGCACGCGTAGGAGCTATCTAAGTAGCTTGGAGCCCTGAATTAAAACCAAGTTCAGTACATCATATATAATTTCCTTGATGTATTTGAACTCTATTCTTGTCATTGTTAGTATTGCTCCTTTTGAAAGATTAACTGCTTGCTTGCTAATGCAGAAGATGTAAATTGAATATATAGGAGATGTGAGGAATAATGCACTTCCTAATTATTTCCCTATGTGATGTTGTTTCCATATTTGAAATATTCACTATTTACATGTCTTTGAAAAAGGCATGCCTTAGCAATACTACAGGTGTTGAACTAATGTTGTGTTTTGCTGCCAGTAACCACCAAAAGTTTCCAGGGATGGTTGCTGGCAATTGCAACATGGCTTATTCTGGCATCTCAATCATCAAGGTGCTGTTTTTAAAATACTATCTCCTGAATTGCAGCAATGGGGAGGCAAAAGCTCCACTAGTCTCCCATTTATAGGAACATTATGGGAGAATTAGTTGGAAGCAGGTTTATTCTGAACCTGAATGGTAGAAGGAAGAGGCTGGAGTGTCTGGAGAATGAAAGTTTGGGAACAACCTGTGGAGACAGAAACATCAGCTTAGGATGAAATGAAGAAGATGGAGGAGAGACAGAAGGACCAGAGAAAGATGTCGGAGGAAGATGCTCAGGGTAGTAGGTGTTGTGGTTTAACCCCAGTTGACAGCTGAGCACCATGCAACCTCTCACTCACTGCCCCTCCAGCAGGATGGGGGACAGAATCAGAAAGGTAAAAGTGAAAGGACTCATGTATTGAGATAGAGACAGTTTAACAGGTAAAGCAAAGAAAAGCAAGGAATTCATTCCCCATTTCCCATGGGCAGGGAGGGGTTCAGCCATCCCCAGGAAAGCAGGGCTCTGTCATGTGTAATCACAGAGTCACAGAATTGTAGGGGTTGGAAGGGACCTCAAGAGGTCATTGAGTCATAATGGTGACTTGCGAAGCAAGCAGGAGGCTTGGCATTGTTCTTCCATCAGCCCTTTACAACAAGATGGTAGCAGTAAAATCTCTCCTGAAGGTCACAGAAAGGTAGGCCTGAGATATTTCCAGCCAAACCAAATCTCCCTCAGACTGCTGAACTGACTGGTAAGTCACAGGTATGTTCCACAGTGATGGTGTCATTACGAGTCTTTCTGGTTCATTTTTTGTTAAAATCCAGCCTGGTCCCTTTGAAATCACAGTGACATTTCCTCCTTTGGGTTTTGAAGACATGGGGTGGGAGCAGCAATTGCTTCAGGTTTGTTCCCTTTCCTCAGGCGCTGTTAGGCACAGGCCTGTGCAAAAGGAGATAATTTTGTGTTGTGATAATGTCAGAACTGCTTCTTTGGGTCCATCTTCTGCACACAGCTAGCCCCAATCGCCCCTCTAGAAGGGGATAACTTGTGGAGTATGGCGACCAAATGCACACAGAGTTCAGCATATGCAAAGCCGCATCATTCCTCAGTGTAGCCTCCCTGACAAACCTGGATCATCTATGTACCACTAGACATTTTAGGTCAAATCCCAGACTTTCTGGAAGGACAAAATCCCCCGTGAATTTGTGGACCTGGATTTTTTATTCCTCATGTTCTCTTATGGGAGAATTGTATAGAGAGAATTAAATTACCACCACAGAGGCAGAGTAGGTCTTAGTGTGGTACAAGTTAAAATTAATAAATAAAGGGGATACGAAATCTTCCTATTTTCTTTTCCCTTATGGTTTTTTACTGATCTGGCAGTTTAATAAAACAGCTTATTTTGATTTAAGAAAATAATATCTTCAAAATAACAGTTCATCTCATTTTTCAATAATAAGTGGGGTTATTTTCTGTCAGAAGACACTAAAATTGCATTGTGACCACTATCAAATGGAATGACCTAAACCTCCAGAAGTCTGTAAACTGTTGTTAGCGTGCAAAACTATGTTCATTAAAGTATTATTTTATACTTGCCTGGAGTACCACTGTATATAATACTCATCCATGAAACAATAAAGAATTTAGTTAGCAAGTTTTGTTAAATTGAAACAATGTGCACGTAAAATACTGCTCAGTCAAAGAAATACAAGCGTCCACTTCCAGAAACTGGCACTTGAGTCATACTTGGAGCTTAAAGCTTGGAAACTGTTCCAGGCATCTTTATCTGCAATGCATTTCTTTGCTAGTAGCTCATCTCTGTGTCATGTCAGGGCAAAGAGCTGATTGCTGCTGATTTGTGTTACCTGTAGTATGCATGAAGCAAGGGAGTACTGAATGTGAAGAGCATTGGCAGAATCACAGAATCACAAGGTTGGAAAAGTCCTTCGAGTCTATGCTAAACTATATCCCCAAATACCTTATCTACCTTTTTTTAAAACACACCCAGGGATGGTGACTCAACCACCTCCCTGGGCAGCCTGTTCCAGGCTCTCACAATTCTTTCAGTAAATTTTTTTTCCCTGACATCTAACCTGAACCTGCCCTGACACAGCTTTGTGCCATTTCCCCTGTTTTATCTCCTGTTACTTGGCTGAACAGACCATCACCTACCTCTCAACAACCTCCTTTCAGTTAGTTGTGGGTGGTGATAAGGTCTTCCCTCACCCTCCTCTTCTCCAGGCTAAACATCCCCAGCACCCTCAGCCACTCCACATATGATTTGCCCTCCACCCCCTTCACTAGCCTGGTTGCCCTTCTCAACCAAATTAGGTCCATATTTGGAAACACGAGGGTGAAAAGCATGGAAACTGTTGTTACTGCATGCGCCATGTTTTGCCATTTCACTGTATATCCTTTTTTCACTTTTCTTTGAAAAGCTTGGTAAGAATATCAATAAAGAATATGGAAAAAACCTTTCTTGTCTATATCAAGCTCTTGAAAAAGAATAATTAAAAGAAACCTGAGAGTGTAAAGAAGTTAAAAGGGAAGTTTTGTCAAGGTAGATCAAACATTGTTGCTTGTAACAGATCTATAGACTGTCAGTGAGAGCTGCTGTCTTTCAAGTTACAGCCCTCTATTATCCTATCCCTCACGCAGGCTTTTGTTCATAACCAACATGTTAGGACACTGTTTGGCAAAAATTAATGCTATGTAATCTCTTGCAATTAATAGCACTTGCTATCTCATTGATTCTAGCCTATAACAATACTTAGATATATTTCTCTGTGATGTGCTGCAAGAGACATCCTATCACTTCTGACAAGTGTCTGCCTGCAATGGTTTCTGGTCCACTCCAGAAGGGTTGTTTCATCCACAAAAATGCAATGGTAACACTGACAGATGACAGGAAACAGAAATTCTAGTGGTATCCTCTCGGCTTACCTATTCTGTTTTCTGAAGACAATAAACTCTTGCAGGAGAAGTGCAAGCAGTGTTTGGGGCATTCACTGAATATGCTGTTAGAGCTTAATAATTTCAGACAAGAACAGAAGGGAATTTTAGTCTGTCAGAGGGATGAAAGATTGAGTTGGCAGAACTGAATGACAGAAAGTTGTGAAGTTCAGCAATCCCCGTGAAAATAAACAACTCTCGGGAAGTAGAACTGCTGTGTCCAGAAATCATGCTGTTAACTTCACCAACATAACACCAACCTAAATTCCTTTAGGTCAGCAATAAACAGGGACCAAACTCTAGAATAAAACAAGATAACAGTAGCAGAACAGAAACCGATGTCAGCAGGAGCAGAGCCACATGCATTTCTTTCAAACTGCAGAGATCTGTGAGGCCTGGGGATAAAGAAAGACCACTTCTTGGAAATGGCAACAAAAAGGAGAGCTACAGCCAAGAGTGGGTAGATTTTGTAACCTATCAGAAATGGGACTCTGCTCTGTCCCCTGATTTTCTTTGCCAACTGCATTACAGTGTAATGGATCAAAGTCTCTGCTGCACTGTAGCTTCGCTCACCCAGAAATTTGAGGGTCACTTCTGTGCCAGTACAAGTCCCAGCTACTGCAGAGCCAAGATATGCTCTAAAGCCTGACAACTCCCAAAAGCTTTTCAGGAGCACGGGTAGGTGCAGCAAAACATGCCTTCTCCTCGGTGGAACGATGTAGGTCTGACTACGTGATCGAGCTGTGTTTTAAATCCAGTAACCTAAATACAGTTTGGGTCTTTCTGAGCATCCAGACTGCTCAAAAAGATGTGCCCCTACTACACTAAAACACTGTGTCAGTGAATGAGTGATCCCAGAGGAAAAGGGGAAGGAAACAGTGCTACCTTCTGCACCCACATGAAAAAAGACAACCCTATTTTTGCTCCCTTCTGCAGAGCTGTTTCCACACTTTTTTTCACTATGCATTCAAACATTTCTTACCTCTTAAGCACTTTCAGCTAAAGAGTTTAAAAAGTGTTTTCACTCTTTTGCTGTAACTTAATTAGCATATAAATATTGCCTTGAAAACCCCAAAGAATTGAAGCCAGCTCATCCCCAGAACAGGTACAACGCAGTCCCAAAAGCTGTGGTTTTTTTCCACATTGCTGTACCAGTAAACCTCAGCTGTTGCTCAGAGTACTTCTAGGAGTAAAAGGACAGTTTAATCTCCATGTCCATTCAATTTTTGGCCTCTGTAGAGAGACTGCCAAAAAAGTTGCCAATTAGTGCTAATTGTGGAGAAGTTTTTTTTTTGTGATGTGCACCCTTGTCCACTGAAAATTGGATTACAACCATCAAACTCATTTCCGAGGCTGCTGATATATTTTATTCAGGTCACCAGCACTTCTGCAGTTAGCCTTTTTTAAAATAGTGTCTGATCAGACACAAAGAGCAGAGGTTGAAGGCTCATCGTTATATTTCACTCTTTTCTCTCAATGTGTTAGCTTTATTTGGGGGGTGTGTGAGGGGGGTGTTAGTTGGATTTTCTCAACCACAATACACAAAAACAAAATAAGACTTCAAGAGCCTTTCGGTTCTCATGTGGTTATGTAATAACGCATTAATATAAAGGATTTCCATTTTTAGACATCAAACCCCTGACAGATGTTTTTGGATCTAGTTGCATTTAGTTAGTCTCCATTATTATGGCAGACTTTGATCTGGAGAATTCCTTGTCTGTGATCAAATGTAAAATGAATTCAGATTCATTCCCTTTCATCTCAAGCGAGCAAGACGTGTGAACCATTTACTTAGCCCTGCGACTCTGTATGATGAGTATTGTCTTTTTCACTGGTTCCTGGTGGGATTTTTTTTCTTTTTTCTGGTAGATGAAGCAGCTCCTTTATATGATCTTACAAAAGATACCGGCAGAATGTCACTTCACATTTGTCAAGAGCAAGCCCCACAATCTCTTTAACAACTGATGTTTTACAATGTCTTGCAGGAGATTTTTTGCAAACTGATGTTAATTAGCCCAGAAAAAAAAAAAGATAGCAATTAAGGCATCAAAACTGTCTTTGGAAAATCTGAAAGGTTTTACTCAACCCCAGAGAGGTAGATATTATGAAGGCTAACAGTACAAAAGACTCCTTAACCCATCTCCTTATAACTAAGCATTGTAGTAATCAGTCAAGAAAGATTACCCTTGTTTAGGAGTCTTTGCTGCCACTATTAAGGCTCAACAGAGCCTGTTGAAAGATTTTCAGTAATATTAGTGTCTTTGTTTTCACAGGTTTACAACATCTCTTTATCTTCTTTATGCATTTCCTCTACCTATGTGTTGTTAGTTCAAGGAATATGGAAAAGGCAAGTAGGTAAAACAAAAAATTCTCTTCCCCTCACACTTTTACCATCCATAGTTTAAAATAAATCATTATGTTATGTATTGAACATTTAAATTCATCAACCATTTAAATTCCAAACTCTCTATTTGACCATAATCTTTTCTTTAACCTGTGGGAACAACTAAAGTTCATACAAGCTTAGAGAACACATTCTACCTTGCTTATGCTGTATGTCTGGTCTTCTCTACCCATTGGTTTGCAAAGTGTTTTATAACTGGCTCTCATCCCTTATACTTTCGTAGTTAAAAGTGAGGTACTCTTACGGACTGCAATCCCAAAAGTGTGCATGTAACTCCAGCACTGTCAATACCCCCTTACACAATGTAAGGGGTGCCTGCACAACACTCCCAGGAGACATATCTGTACACAGAACAGGATAGTTTTAAATTTGTGGCCCTCGGTGCTGCTAGCAGTTCAGCTTCAGCTGAGATTCAGCTTCATCTGAGATTCATCTCAGCAGCCAAAACAGAGCCTGGAACTGTGCAACACCTCTGTCATTGTGGACTTCCCCTGAGGGGTTCAGTTACATCCTTTCTGGATTTGTCTCGCTTACAAAGTTTTCAGCCTCCTCCAGCACGGGGTCTCATGTCTGGTCCCCAGTTCCTCAGTGATGCAGTGAAACGGGCGTGCTCTGAGAAACCTGTCGAGCATCAAAGGCGTGGGTTGAAAGCCCTCACATCTGCCCCTCCCTGGGCAGCCTAATGCCCCAGCTTCAAGGGGAGCATGACTCCCCATTTGAGCTTAAACTTTAAAACTGAGGTTTAGATGAGCCTAAGCTGTTGGATTTGTATTTTGCACTTCTAGGATTGAGATATAACATTATGGCAAATATAACTACAAAAATGGAGTCTAATTTCAAATTTAGGATCCTTTTTTTTGGTCCAAATTATTAACCCATAACTTAGAAATGTCAAATAAAAATTCTGACCTTCTTGCTAACAACAGCAGTTATTTACTTGAACATCTGTGGAATGTTTTAGCTTTCATATAACTTCCAAACCACGTGTAAGGTATAGATGGTTGTTTTTATTGTCAGTTTAGTGCAGTCGAACCACTTCTTCAGAAAAAACTACTTTAATGCCATATTATGTTGCAGATTTGGGAGGAGAAGCAAAGTTTATGAAATTCTTTGGGCAGGCCAGTGAAATCAGTAATTGTTGAATTAACCCAGTACAAAAAGCCTGTGTAAGGCCAACTTCATCCTTTCAACATCTCTTCAGTCTGTGTGGGGGGCTGCTTCTGGAAGGACAGGGAAATTTCTGGTTAGTCTTTTGAGGTCAAAATATTTAAAAAGCAAGTGTTGCAGCTAGCTGGACCACGCACAAACAGAGACCAGGGGTGCATGGAGAGGGTGAAGAAGCAGTTTCCATAAATAGGCTACTAAATAGCAAATGGTGAGTTTGGCTTCACAAGTGGAAATGTAAAAAAATTGTAAGCTGTCTGTTGCTGTCCTTTTCATTGCTTGGAAAGATAGATGCTCCGTAAGCATGAACAAATTAAGCTTCCAGTGTATCTGAGAAGAGACAATAAGTATGGAGCATTATGTAAAGTCTTCAAAATTTAGTAGAATCATAGAATCTCCTGAGCTGGAAGGAACCCATAAGGATCATTGAGGCCAACTCCTGGCTCCACATAAGGCCAGCCAAATCAGAGCATGGGACTGAGCTTCTTGAACTCAGTCAAGCTTGGTGCTGTGACCACTTCCCCTGGGGAGCCTGTTCCAGTGCCTGACCCCCCTCTCAGTAAAGAACCTCTTCCTAATACTCAACCTAAACCTCCCCTGTCACAGCTTCATCTGTTCTCTCAGGTTCTATCACTGGTCACCAAAGAGAGGAGATCGGCTCCTGCCCCTTCGCTCCCTCTCATCAGGAAGCCATAGGTCGTGATGAGGTCTCTCCTCGGCTTCTTCTTCTCCAGGCTGAACAAACTAAAGGACTTCACCCTCTCCTCATAAGACTTCCCCTCCAGACCCTTCACCATCCTCATTGCCCTCCTCTGGACACTCTCCAATAGTTCTGTGTCCCTCTTGTTCTATGGCACCCAAAACTGCACACACAGTACTCGAAGTGAGGCCACACCAGCGCAGTGCAGAGCAGGTCAATCCCCTCCCTGGACCGGCTGGCAATGCCATGCTTGATGCACCCCAGGATATGGTTGGCCCCCTGACTGCCTGGGCACACTGCTGGCTCATGTTTATCTTGCTGGTTTTCAAAACAAACTGTTAAGTATACGATGGGAAAGACTTCACAGAATCACCCTTTTAATCTGCCATGGTCCAAGAAAGCATTCACACCACACCATTTTTGCTCAGCTTACAATTTATCAAGCCATGGTAGCCAAGTCCCTTGCAAATGACTGGGCTTCCAGGTTGTGTGCAAGGCAGAAATGTATTTTCACTTTCTTACTGCTTTTTAAATCTTCCATCTGTCATGGCAGGCTTTCAGCTCAGTGGATATTTCTCCCCCAGCTAAGCTTTTGGACGGGGCACCAAACAGTACCCATTATGTTGTAGGGTAGGTAGTGTGCAGATATTACTGATGGCAATACTTAAAGGTAGAGGACTAAAATGATCCATATGTATGACCTGGAGCACTTATTGGCACGTGATTGAAATACCTTTCATAATCCCTTTTTTGCTTCAGTCATGTGAGCTGGTATAAATCCCAAATTCATGCTGGTAAAATCTTAATATCGCACAACCTTTAATCTTATTTCAAAGTTACCATTGCCTTTTTACCCGTTTCCTGCTGGAATGTAAATTCTCTATATGCAACACCTTCCATAATTTCTATTTGTTTTCAGCTTGGCTGAGTCATAGAATCATGGAATGGTCTGGGTTGGAAGGGACCCCAAGGATCCCTGTCCCCCTGTGGGGACAGGACTAGGGGCAATGGCTGTAAACTGGAGCACAGGAAGTTCTGCACCAACATGCGGAAGAACTTTTTCACAGTGAGGGTGACAGAGCCCTGGGACAGGCTGCCCAGGGAGGTGGTGGAGTCTCCTGCTCTGGAGATATTCAAGTCTCGTCTGGACGTCTGTCTGTGCAATATGAGCTAGGGAGCTGCTTTGGCAGGGGGCTTGGACCTGATGATCTCTCGAGGTCCCTTCCAACCCCTATGATTCTGTGATTCTGTGATTCTGTGATTCTGTGATCATAGAGTTCCAACCCCCATGCCACCAGCAGGGACACCAACCTCCAGGCTTCGATCTATACAAGGTTGCTCAGGGCCCCATCCAACCTGGCCTTGAACACCTCCAGGGATGGGGCATCCACCATCTTTCTGGGCAGCCTGTTCCAGCACCTCACCACTCTCTCTGTAAAAAACTTCCCCCTAATATCTAATCTAAACCTTCCCTCCTTTAGCTTTAATCCATTCCCCCTTGTCCTGCCATTATCTACCCTTTTAAAAAGTTGATTCCCCTCCTGTTTGTATGCTCCCTTCAGGTAGTGGAAGGCTGCAATGAGGTTCCCCCGCAGCCTTCTCTTCTCCAGGCTGAAAAAGCCCAGCTCCCTCAGCCTCTCTTTGTAGGGCAGGTGCTCCAGCCTTCTCATCATCTTCGTGGCCCTCCTCTGGACTCTCTCCAACAGTTCCACATCTTTCTTGTATTTTGGGCCCCAGATCTGGACACAGTCCTGCACAATTTTATTCTTCAAACAGTTTCTGTCTAGGGTGGCATTTACAAGTAATTATTGTTAATATTGGATCCGTAGTTCCTCTGGATGGCAGTGAAGAGGCTGATGTTAAAGGGACTTTTTCACACAGGGTGTTTGTATGCCACATTGTGTTGTACACTACGTCAGGCACTTAGAATTCCCAAATGTTACAGTTCTGGGACAATAGGAAGGCAGGGAATCTCAGTGTCAAACTGAAGTGTTCCACTTTTCACGAAATATTTCTGACCTCAATTTTCTCTCAATAAATCACAGCCTTTCTGGCTTGCACACAACTCTGCAGGTTAAGGCCAAATAATTTAATGCCATTTGAAATAATTTAAATGTCACGCGTGCTTTCTACAGCAGTATGCATACAGAATAAATTGAAACAATCTGAAAGTTAGTCCCTGGAAAGGTGCAGATGCCTGCCACCTCTTAACTGCTTAGGTAATATTAGGGATACTAGGGAAATTTCAACCGTCACTTTAATGGTCCAAAAGATATGACAGTTTAAATTAAAAATTAATGCTGCATTTTGAATAGCATTACATACTGGAGAAATGAATACACAAAGGCTGTACTTTGCAGCTGTGGAAAAGATTGCAAATAGTTTTGTTCTGCCAACAACTGCCAGCCAGAAAGGGCATGCAACGTTACGGTCTGCTGTTCTGTACGGCCACAGTTATATTTTCTGTACATAACAGTGAAGCGTTATGCCTCTGTAGACAAATTTCATTCAAAATAGTAGGGCCCACAGAGGGCCCATGGTTTCATTGCATAAAGGGTGATAACAAGAGCTGTGGGTCAGGCGGACAAGGGGCTTTTTGGTGCTCATGAGCATATCGGAATTAGTTTGCTATTTTCTTTCAGCTGCAGGATGTTAGGATTTCCCCTTCCTCTCATTTCAGGGGAAGAAAGCAGTTCAGTGACTGCTAAAGATTACCAGTGCAACTAAGGAGACCCCCAGAGACCAGCATGCGTATGGTGTTGAGCCTATAAACAGCAATACGTGCACCTCTTCAGAGGTGCCCCTTCCCAAGGGGCTTCTCAGGAATCCCCCTAAACCTGTGGTGGGCTCAAAGAGATCGCTGTAGCAGACAATCATCTTACATTCCTATGTTATACTCCTCTAACAGCAAACCTCTGTTCCCAAAGGGGTGATGTGTCAGTTCCTGCCAGTGAGTTATTGTCTGATGGCATCAGCCATCCACGCATCCACTGTGCTGCACAGTGCAGCGATCCCAAAGGCAGTTTGAGATCTGCCTCAGCATCGGTGTCGAAGTCATTGCTACTCAGGACCATTTTTCATCTGATTTCATCCAAAGAGCACATCTCTGAAAAACTTCACATTTGGTATGAATAGTATCCAGAACTAGACCTTCTACTTAGAATTACTGCTAGGTGACCCTACATTTCTTCTGACTGTTGACTTTGTGAGAATTTCCTTTTTGGAAGAAACTCAAATCTGTAATGACCAGACTTGGGAGAAATACATGTAAACTAAAGAAATTCTAATTTTTGCCAGTCCACTTATGTTACTGTGCAATCCCCAGCAGCCACTCGTCAGTCTTGACAAGTGAGTCCTATGGAAGCAGGATATTGTTCCCATTTTCTTTACGTCTGGACTGGTTTCACATAAATTTTTTTCCTCTATGGATGGGGGCACTATTATAACTGCCTATTAGAATGCCAGGTCCATCAAAAAATTTTGAACCCTTCATTTGGAGTTGCAGTGGAATTAAATATTCCTGTTTTGGCTCTGGTACTCATACATAAAACTGCTTTTCCAGTTGGGATATTTTTAATGGGATATAGTAAACAGGTTCTCTATAGTCACCTGTGAAGATTTGTTCACTATTTTCCAGTGCCTGCATGTAGGAAAAAAATCAGGAAATGTTTTTGTCTGTCTATTCAATGGTCTGCAAATATATCAATAACAGCTTCGGACACAATTTACAGAATTGCTTTTTCACATAAAAGTTGAGATTTAATCAAACACATGCAAACATGTTACTCAACTTTCTGAGAACATTCACTGTTACTGGTTCCTGCTGTGAACTTTGCCAGGACAAGATGTCGGAGTGGGATCATTAACTTACAATCAAATTACTTACAGTCAAATACTTTGACTCTTCCATTTTATTTTTCTGCTGCCACAATAGGGAAACAAGATGTCTTTTATACCAAGGCCTCATGATAAGAAGGGAAAAAATGAACATACCCAGGCATCTTCTTGTTAGTCACTTAGAATAATGATACAGGAAAGGTGTGACAAGATAGCTCATGCCTATGTGATCAAGTTTGGTTTTACCATTGCTGTTATAAAAAGGTGGAAGTTCTACCAGATTTCTGCTTGTCTGTCTGTTTTCCCAATGTTTTAGTCTCCTGCATTTCAGTCCTCAGCATTTTGAAGTCTTCTAAGGTTTTTTCTTCTCTTAATGAAGCAGTTACTCTCATAACAGAATTCAGATGATGAGCTTTCAGGACTAGAAACTCATATTTCTTTTGAAAGTCACAACTTCTCAGAAAACTCAAGAACATTTCTTTTGCATATGCCTGTTTCCAGGCAAACAGAACTGCACTGTTATTCGGGAAAGAAAATAAGTGGCACACTGTGATTCTTCTGTCTGTCTAGCAAGCATGACAATTAGACTGGTCTCGGGTATTTTTCAACAGAAACACTTCAGGATTGAAAGAGCTGTCTTGCTACAGTTTTTATCTTCCACATTTGGAGGGAAGTGGAAGACATAACTAACTTTGTACCCGTCACGCTGGAGCAAAGAATTACAACCATTAAAATCAGGGTTTTGGATCTCACTGAAGTGCATTCTTCCTCGTAGCGCATGCCTCACATAACCTCCGGCGCGTTCAACGAGGGGTGTGAAAGTGGTCGTGCTCAGGTTGGCAGTATAAACCGATATAGCTCTCTAAAGAATATAAAGCCACATGCTTCACTCTCTCTTCACTTTAACACCATTTCTGAGATCCATGCGTACTGTGGTAAGTGATATAATAACAAGGTGTTGATGATTTAGCTGAAGACATTTGTGGGAAAGGTATGTTCATCTTATGTTCAAACAAAGTCTCCAACTCTGTTAACAGCGATTTCTTGTGGGCCACGTAGCACACATATAGTAAGACTTTAAACTGAGAGTTTAAATCAGGTTTGAAGTTTTGGACAAAGATCAAATACAAAAGCACATCACATTTAACCTCTAAGACTTCGGACTGACAGTTTAAAGTACAAAGCCCTCATATCTGGACACGTTTCATGGCTCCGCCATGAATTTCTTGAGTGAAGCTAAGCAAGTCATTTAAATCATGATGTGTTACTGTGTTTTGATCTCTGAGACGAGGCTTAACGACAACTGTTCATCAAGAAGGTTGGGGTGATTAATATTTCATCGAAGCATTCTGAAACCTCTGAGTGGAACTTGATATGTAAATATGCAGTATTATTACTGTTGTAACTGGGTAATTTATTTACTCTCATGGGATGCTACGGTTACAGTTGAGATACCTCTTTATATCTTAAGTCTTTGTTTGTGGTGGCTTTTCTTGATTATCTTGGGCTGCAAAATTGCATATCCACGTTATAACCACTAGTTTGAAGGAAAGCCATTCAGCTGTTATGAGAATATGTTAAAAAAGTATTTCTTTCAGCTGTTAGAGAAATTGAGCAGGAGTATTTGGCACTTGGCTTCTACTATGCATGTGCAGTAATCCCCACCATGACCTGCTGCTTTGTTAAAAATAGTTTAAGATCCAAATTCAGTTATCATTTTCATAAAGAAGTATATTCTTCTTACCCAAGGAGATGGAAAATATAACAGACACACACATACATTTAGATAACTAAAAATACATGGGCACCTGCTGTGGGAATATATAAAAAACTTAGGGGTAACAGTGAAATAAATAAGGTCCAAATAAGACATGCTCATTTTTTATGTAGTGGATTCCAAACTACAGCTATTGTGAGAGCCAGCAGTCCTAAATCTTGATCCTCTGCCTGCTTTGCTCTAGCCCATGGGCTTTCCTTAGGATTTTCCTTAGAATGTAAGTATCTCTTCATCTGTGGATGTCTTGGCACTATACTATTTTTCCTCCAATTTTCTAGGAGTGACAAGGAAGCACAGTTAGAGCAGGGTTGTGATTTGGCATCCTAAAATTATACTTTTGCAGGCACCCGCAACTTTGCCCAACACACAACAGTTCTGAGTCTCTTCCAGTTTGGAACTGCAGGACCAAGCATTCAGTCTTGTAGAACTTGAAGAGGAACATCTAATGACTTTGGCTCTCATGCCCTTATTTTTTCTCCAGAGTAGCTTAGCTGCCCCAGAGGGTCTCGTTCCCACAAATTACTGTCTAGAGCTGTTGTAAGGATAATATTCTCTGTGAATACAGTCTTAAATTATGGAGAATTGTATCTCTGTATCACTGACACTGGTGAGCCATAGCTCAGTAAGATTATGCCAGTTTATCCAGCTGGAATCTGAAAAAGTGAGTGTAAAAATATTCTTCACCTCTGTTGCTGATCTTAGATATTCAATTTCAGACACCCAGACTAACATTTGTGTAAACTAAATTAGAATGTGATTATAGATCATAATTTTTGTGTCAAAAAGTTACTACAGAGAATTTTAAATTTAGCATGTTTACTGCCTAAGTATTGCCGAACGTGGCTGCTGTAAACCAGACCCGATTTACACATTGACAGGTGAAATTTGGGCTGCAAATTCTAAAACCAATATGCAGGAGAACTTTTTCCCTGTGAGGGTGACAGAGCACTGGGACAGGCTGCCCAGGGGGATTGTGGAGTCTCCTTCTCTGGAGATATTCAAGACCCATCTGGACGCCTATCTGTGCAATATGAGCTAGGGAGCTGCTTTGGCAGGGGGGTTGGACCTGTTGATCTCTCGAGGTCCCTTCCAACCTCTACAATTCTGTGATTCTGTGATAGAAGTCTAGTTTTCAGTTGTATAGACAAGGATAAATGAGCTCCTGTAGTTTGCTTGTTTCAACAGATGGATATTTTTCAGATAAATATATTTTTATCATGAGAAAAATAAAAAAAAGGGAGTTGGGGCTTGGATTTACAAGTTGTTTCCATATCACAAGCTGTAACAATTTAAGTTCACTCACTAGCGTGGTCTTTTGTTCATGCATCTCACATTTACTCTGTTGCTGTGATAAGACCTTAGCAGAGAAAGGCCAATCTCAGCAGTCAGACTTAGCACTGACACTGATGTACACAGCTGTTCAGTGTCTTGATATTGACAGATCATGTCAGTCTCTTGGCTTGTGGAGATATAAAAAAGACAGGTCTGGCTTTCATGTCCTCTCCTAAGGAGTGGGAAAGAACCAGTTAGCACACGTTTAAGAAAATAATACAGCCAGCCTTGTCATTTTGTGGCATGGCTGTTGTTCGTTTGTTTTCCTAAAGCATCTGTTAGTATGAAGTTCCAAAGCACCTAACACTTACTTGCTTACTTTCTAGTAATGTAAGTAGCTATGGTAGCTGGGACTGCTATGACTGCTTAGAATTGAGATTGTACAAGGCAACCTTTGCAGGATCCTGTTTGTGACTTTACCAGACTATGGGTTGATTATATTTGAAAAATTTCAGATAAAGCACTGTAGCCATCTCTGATAATTAGATTGTACAACTTGTAACTGGTTTTGTACTTGCTGGAAAAGTGCTGATCACCTAAAAGAAAGTTTCTTGGAGCAAAGACATGGTACATATGATTGTGGATTGACCTTTGCATTCTCCCAGATATTGGCAAATTGCAAACCTCTGAAAATTCATACTGCACTAGAGACTTCCACAATTTACAAGCCAGATCGTCCATAGGTTTTCTCCAGTTGCAATTTGCTTTATTCCATGGAAGCTTCTGTGCTGATCAGATTGCATATACACCATTCTCACTTTTCCAAAAAGGCTACCCAGACGCACTTGGTTTGTTACAGTCCAAAATTAATAAAATGGAAGAGGTTTTGTCTTTTTTTTTTTTTTTTTAAGGAAAAACTCAGATCTGTTAGAAGTTTTCAATTTAAATTGTAATGTCTGTAAGGAATTCTATCCTCACCGTGGGGAGATATTTTCCCAGTCCTGGTTTCTACTCCATTCAGTTTGTGCAGACCCTCAGCAGGCTGATGTGAGGTGATGCCATTTGGGCCTGTTTCTTGAAGCAAGCAGTGGCTGGCTTGCTATTTATCCATCAAAGCAGATTCAATCAAATGAAATGTTCTATCTCTAGCAGCCTCTCTAGCATATAGGCCTCTTGCATGAGCACGTAGATGGGGATTGCTAGTTGATCGCTGTTTTCACCACCTCTCTCATGATGCAAAGGCCTGACAGGTCAACAGCAATTTTTCACAGCCATTCATCAACCTCAGCATCCAGTGTAGACCTCCTACAGGCTCAGCTGAAGATACCAACAAAGGTGACTAAAGGGATATGCTGCCAAGGATGAAAAGCAGCAACCATATACACCCTACTTGTGTTAAGGAACCTGAAACCAGGCATTGGAGCATAGGAGACAGTGGCTCTGAAGCAGCGGGGTTCCTGGCTCTCTGGAGCTCTTCCTCTAGCTCTCCGAAATTCTTCCACCTTTCCCTTCCCTCCTTGCCATTTCCTGAGACTCAAGTGACCTGTCTTCTGGCTTTTCAGGCAGCAAAATTCAATTTTGCTTCTCAGTGCTAAGAAGCTTTGAGCTGTCTTTGAATTTGTTCCAGGAGAACCAGGAAAGTAAGCAAATAAGTCAGAATAAAGCACATCCCATTAATTAAATAACCACACTTATAAAATAACAGAATACTTGTAATGAATTCTGTTGTGCATTTATCTTTATAAATATTAACACTGCTAGATGCTCATGAAAACTAGTTTAGTGTATTTAGGGGTCATAAATAACAAAATTAAATAATCATATAAAAGCCATATAATTTCATCTTTCCTACAGCTCTGTGAGTGATTTTGTGTCTTACATAAGCTTTTATTGTCAATCAAAATGACAACAGATAGCTCTTTTTAAATAAAAGATGTACTTTAATAATGAACTCATAGCAGCCTTGGAAGCATGTTTTAAGCAAGTGTAAAGTTATGTTCTGGCATTTCTTCAGGACACTTTATTTCTTCTTGACAGTGTTTTATTTGACAGAAGTGTAAAAGAAGTGACAGGTTATTCTGTATGTAATCACAGCTAATTTTTAACTTCAAAAACTTCTCTGTGATCTTAAAAGCTTTTAATTTGTTCATAGGCACAGGTTTGTACAAGCCCTGTGCAACATCTGTATGCCGTTTAAACAAACAGCTACAGTGGGAGCTCTCCCTCCCAAAAAGTTTAATTAGGTTGGAAAAGTGGCTTAAGCTCTTATATGACTTTGATGGTATGAACACCATCAGAAAAGCTGACACTTTGAACCTGTTGCTGCAAGGTGCTACGGCTTTCGTAGAAAAATGTTGCACCCCCAAATCCCACTGAACATGGTGGGTTTCAAGATGTGCAGCATCGTGGAAGATGCAGTCAGTGCTGAACTGGGAATATCTGGGAACTTGGAATTCTGTGGCATGTCCCTTGGGCACTTTGGTGGAATTAGGAATTTTGTGTCACAGTGTTTAAATACTTGGCTGACACTTCAATGATATGAGAGGATGAGAAAATAGAAACACAATTCTGTTGGCCCTTGTTCCAAAACACACATTCTCCATTACCCCAACATTCACTGCATCACAGATGCTCCTCTTTAGGCGGTGTTTTTCATTGAAAGGACCTAAGCTCTGTTTCTGAGAACATCATACATAGCATCACAGTTGAAATATGCTGTAAAGTTTGTATGTTGTCATGTGTACCAGGTAATTTACATTTCATAACTAAATAAGGCTAAAATTAATCACATTCTTTGGTAATATTTTTAACATTGTATGTTTAATGACACCTATTTCAAAGTAGCCTGAAATGTATTAAAATATATTATTTTAAAATATTTTAAATTTGTATCAATTTTCATTCCTTCAAAAAAACTTCAAGTAAGAAAATGTCCCCTGTACTTAATATTTAAGCCAGCAGAATGTCTTTAGATAGTTCTAGATGTACACTTTTTAAGAATTACAATTACTTCCTAAGAACCAATATAACATCTTTGTAAGAGCCTGCAACACTTCTGGTTTTAAAATTTATAGTAGAAGTAACTGTAAGTTAGTTAGCAACAACAGAGATAACATTTTAGACAGTGATTGAAATTTACTGCTTCTGTGCAGCACTACGTACTTAACTGGTAAATTCTGTACTATTTGTGTTCAAGCAAAACAATCATGATTAACCTGAAAAAAACCACTTGGATGCTTTTAGGATTCTTTCATACTTAATTCAGTCCTCTTGCCACTGATGCCAGTTGCAGAGCTGCTGCCGATGTTGCCAGGGACAGCACTGAGCCCACAGCATTTTATCATGTGCAGCTGGATCTGTCCCTCTTCCCAAAGTCCAGAGCAAGGGGTGAGGCTTACAGTAACACCTATTTATAGTTCCTGCTTGCTCTGGGAAGTACGAGCAGAGTGTGAAATGGGATATATCTGTCCGGAGAGAAGATGGGGAACCCTTAGAGGAGACAAAAAACAAGCACTGCCCGGGCTCTGCAGTGAGAGATGCAGTGTTGCCTGTGTCTCTAGCAAGCTGCCCAAAATGAAGTGGGGGCTCCTTGCAGTCACCCCACTGCCCATTCTCATAGCAGTCACTTGTAGTTTCACTTTTAATGAGTCTTTCCTTTGGATTGTTTAGTGTAGGGCAGTTTTTTCTGAAAAGGTTAATTTCTAATATTCATCATTAATTTACTCTTATTATAGTGCTTTTTGGCATATCCTAACAAGAGCAAACTTGACCTGCGGGTCAGAGGATACAGGTAAACCACAACTGAAGCTATAGCAATCAAGATAATCTACTGCCCACACTGAAAAAGGCTAGATAAAAGCACATATTAATAAAGCAGCTGTTTAATATCAAGATTCAGAAAAATCATCTCTTTTCTCTGCATTTCAGTTGTATATAGTTTCTCTCCAGTGACTGAAGTTCTACAATTTGGAAAACCTAGCAGTGATGCAGGAAAAGGTATTTATTCACACTGCATGAAGATCATCTTATCAATATTTCTGCAATAAGATGCTGAGCTGAGTCTGTTGTCAGTGCTGTACGAGTCCTGCAGAATATCTGAGGGAACCGCGAAGTGTGTCCTTCAACATGCCACGAGTCATAGCTCTTATGTGCCACTTAAACCAGACTCATTTAAATAACCTAACCCCTTCTGGCTGGATTCTGAAGCTGTTGATCAGTGTCACTGCTTTTAGTTGGTTTAATGCCCATAGTGCCTTTCCTTCCGCTGAGAGGAATATGCCATACCACATTTGTTCTGGTTGCTGCTCTCTTGGGTGATAGCAGCCCGTAGGTCCTCCAGTGTTTTCGTCCCCTCTGAGCATACAGAAGAACACATGAGAGGAGAACAGAGTCCTTTTTTTTTGCATGATGATTTGACAGGGAATCAGCTGCTCCCAGTGCAAACAGTGGTGTGTCACTCCTCTATCATGGTCTGTAAGACAGAGAGTTTTCAATATGCCAGCAGGACTTTTTTCAGGGCAAAAATACCTCTGAGCTTTTTCTTAGATGAGTGTGCATAGCTCTTATGCTTTGCCAGAAGGATTTCACCAGGAGAAGCTCACCTTTCTGGGTATTTGCCAGCAGCCAGGCAAATAAGTTCCAAATATGAGAGAGCAAATATGAGAGGAACTGGGAGATTTTATGACAAGAAAATGGAAAACTAGAGGGAATAGCCATTCTGTCATTCTATGATTCTATGAATAAGTTGAGCAAAGCTGAAGGGACATGAGCCACAACACTGCACTGATAGAATTGTCTTCTATATGTGGGATGAACAGTTCTTACTCTTAATTACTAGATGATAAGAGATCTTCCTTTAATATATTCAGATTTTGTACATCAAGCAAGGAACTGTTGCCTTGTGGGCTTTTTTCCTGTGGTTCTGGAGATCAAGTTATAGCGATGTTACCACTTATCTGAAGGAATGACCCGAATAAGGGAGATTTCTGACAGTCAGCCTGTCAGCCAGTCTTTGCAGCTAACAGTTTTCATCTCTAAGACACTGTAGTAAAGTTACAGATAATTATATTTAAGTGTCCCTCCCCAGCATATTACATGTCTGCCTGTAAGTGACAACAAAGAGATGCCAGACAAAGCTGGCTGAATTCACCAGGCAATTCACAGGGAAGGTTGGTGGTGGGTGTTCTCTAAATGTGGAAGGAGATAATTATTTCCCAAAGAGGAATGAGATACTGTAATAATAGTAGCATTATGTAAGCAACACGGGTGAGTTTCTGCTTCCAGATGATAATGTACTTGTCATATTTCTGAGTGAGCTCTTACTATGCCTGAAGTATGATATAATGCATTACTGAGTGCAGACAAGAGCGTATTGTTAGGGCATTTGCTGATGCAAGCTGTGTGTGTCCAAGCAGACTGCTAAAATCTGTTGGAAAATTTTCCTTGTATTATCAAAAATGATCTTTTAGCAACTGGAGAACATAATTTCTTGGGCTGGGTGCAAAATTTCAAAACCAGAAAGATGGCATCTAAAGGTCACAATTTTGACAGAAAGATCACAGAATCTCAAAATCAGACAATGGTTTGAGTTGGAAGATCATTTAGTTACTACCCCCCTGCCACAGGCAGGGACACCCTTCCTGTCATCAGGTTGCCCAAATCCCCATCGCAGCATAATGGATATTCTATATTCATTTTACAGAGTAAATTGTAGACAGAGTGTCCTTAAGGAAAGCAAGCAAACACCACTTCTGTGCGTATGGTGACTTAGCACTGTGAATTACAATGGATCACTCACTTCCTACATATTTTTGTCACCAAAACTTGTTAAATTATTTGTGAAGCGAGTCACTAAAATACATATTAAGGAGGAATGGTGGTTTTCTCTACCTAGTTTTAATCTTTCTGATGAGGCTGATCTGCTTTTTATGAAAAGCCTGACTGATGCCCCCACCTGCTAATTTGGGGTGTTTGTATCAGATAAGGAACTATTTCCTTCTACCACCTGCTGTACGGAACAGAGCTGGAATTCCGCTGGTGTTTTCACACACTGGTGACAAGACTGTAGATCTCTCTGTGACCTGTATTTTAATCTAGGGATTTTGATGGGTGCAAGCTGGAGCATAGGAAGTTCCATGTGAATGTAAGGAGGAACTTTTTTCCCTGTGAGGGTGATGGAGCACTGGAAGAGACTGCCCAGAGAGGTTGTGGAGTCTCCTTCTCTGGAGACATTACAAACCCGCCTGGATGCCTTCCTGTGTGATTTAGTCTAGGTGATTCTTCTCTGGCAGGGGGGTTGGACTAGATGATCTCCAGAGGTGCCTTCCAACTCCTAACATTCCTTAATTCTGTGATTTTCCTGGGAAAATTATGATAAGTTTAGGTAGTTCAAAATACTGCAATTACAAATTTTAAAAAATCAGATTCTGATGACTCAGGTTCTAAGAGTTGTGCTTCCTTAACCACAATTTATTTTGGTTCCTACTAAATCCAAATACTGAATTTACCTTAGACCATTTACTTTTTCTGACTCAATTTGTACTTTTTTTTTTGTAGTGCAAATTTGCTACAAGATGCCAAGCCACAGAGGGTGGCATGATATCTGTAATAATAAAATCTCAGTAGGATGTAGACTGCCCATGTATTATGGAGACTGAAACAGGCAGCCATTCTGAAATTGCCATAACTACCCTTTTTCCCTGAACATTTTTCACAGGAACACTGACATGACAGAATCACACCTAGTTTCTCCCCGTGAGCACTGATGTAAGGTGGCCAGTTGCAACGAATGGCTAATTTCCAGGTCACTCACTATATGCACTTAGGTGTAGTTCTGCTCTGTGGGAACAGTTTTCAGGAAGAAGTGTGCATGTGAGAAAAGCATGTGAGTGCATGCCACTGTCCCTTTCAGGTCTCTCACAGGTAATTCTGTGAGTAAGGCATGGTATTGTGTTAAGTGCTGAATAAAACTGCTTATTTTTGTCTTAAAGTGTAATGAAAGAGCTTATCGTTATGCATGTGTGGGAGAGTAACATTAAAATTACAGTGGAACTAAGGGCTTCTCATTCTTTAGTAACAAATGCATTCTTGAGTACAGAAGCTTAATATTTCTCTGTTTTTTAGAAATGAAAATGTTAAAAACAAGAGGGAACTCATCTTAGGAAAAAAAAAAGGGAGAATGATAGTCTCTTATCAGCTCATATTCAAAGTACTTTCATTCAAAGTGCCATTATTCAAATGTTGTCCATTTTGTGACTCTCCAATGTCTTAAATCAAATGACCTGATGATTGTGCTTCAAGGCTTAGCAAACAGGGTCTACAACACAACACAACACAAAACACAACACAACACAACACAACAACACAACACAACACAACACAACACAGCACAGCACAACACAACACAACACAACACAACACAACACAACACCACTGCCTTTGCTTGGCAGGAAAGTGTTAGGATCGTCAATAATAGTTACTTGGATTTTGCTAGCAACATCAAAGTTTGTGTCATAGGTTACAGAAAGGACAAACTCTCTCTGAATACTGTTTTGAGTCAAATGCCTTGGGTTTGTACCTCTCACTCACTGGAAGGGACTTCATAAATCCTATATGAAGTGGGACAGTGGCTTCTCTGGAAAGAATTGCAAGATTTGGTTACATCAGTTTTTGAAGCACAGAGGGAGGTATCCTTGTACTTCTCTACCTAAGATAAGACATTCAGCAGTCTTATCTTCAAATCTGTTCAGGACCATAAACATGCAAGGCATAATTTGGATCTTGCTTGACACCATATAAAGTTACTGCCCTGTTGTTCAGTGGCTGAACCAATGTTTTATCTTAGTTTCTTTGTTCAGATCTAATGTAAATATTTTTTCCCCCCACAAATTCTTGACCACAGAATGTAAAAGGGAGAACTGAAAAGCTTCCACCTTGATACCATTTCTTTCAAGCTGCCAAAAGCAAAGCAGAGATTACTCCAGCGATAAGGAGAGAAGCTCTGTTCAGTAACCCAAACTTCAGAGACCTCTACAAGAATGATGTGGGATCCTTGAGATTATTTTCTGTTGCTGCTTAATGAGATATGTAACCATGCAACAGAAAGCTGATCTAACTGCTATACTGTAACAAATTTTCCACTTGGGAAATGGAAAGTATAGTGGAACATCAACAAGAAATAGGGTTGCAAGCACGCCCAGCTCGCTCTACTGAACAGTGAATGGAAACACAAGAACACATCTCCTTTGGAAGAAACAAGATTGAACATGGGGTTTCCCCTGGATGAATTCTGTAACTGCTAGCTGGGATAAAACAGCTCTCCTACTTATTAGTTTTGTAAAGCTAAACCTAACCTCAGCCAAAAGCATGAACTGAATTTGGATTTATTTATCAAAAAAACAATTTACCTGAATCCTCCTTGAAGATACATTATGGCATAGCTACTTTCTTCAAAGGCAGTACATACAATTTGGCTATCTGGAGAGTATCTTTCAGATTTAGTAAAGATAGGGATACTACATTTCCAAGCCTAACAGCACAGTGGATTCCAAAACAGGTTGAAAACATAACTGAAGTGAATTCATTTTGGTAAGTTACTTACAGTTATATAAACCACATTTTAAAAATTATGAAAATACTGTTTATCAAAGAAAAAAAAAAACACTCTGAGAAAAGTAGTTCAGGGTTCCTCCACTCATAACTTTGAACCTTGAGCTTATATAGGCCTGGTACAATAAATGTGGTTCTTTACATACAGCTTTGGATTGCTTTGCCATGGAAGTCCTTATCCACCTTTGTCTTGGTGGACAATTTGGTGGACACTTCATTGCAGCCTTCCACTACCTGAAGGGAGCATATAAACAGGAGGAGGACCAACTTTTTAAAAGGGTAGACAATGATAGGACAAGGGAGAATGAATTAAAGCTAAGGGAGGGAAGGTTTAGATTAGATTAGATATTAGGGGGAGCTTTTTTACAGGGAGAATGGTAAGGTCCTGGAACAGGCTGCCCAGAGAGGTGCTGGATGCCTCGTCCATGGAGGTGTTCAAGGAGGTTGGATGGGGCCCTGGGCAACCTTGTGTAGATCGAAGCCTGGAGGTTGGTGTCCCTGCCAGGGGCAGGGGGGTTGGAACTCTGTGATCCTTGGGGTCTCTTCCAACCCAGACCATTCTATGATTCTATGATTTTTCCTGTGAGTCTCCCAGCTACGAAATGTAGTATATGAAGAGAGATAAAAAAAAATTAATGTGTTTTATAAAACAGAATTAAGATAGGAACTTCTGGTTTGTTAATTCAGCGACAATCAGCTGGCAGAGAGCTGACAACTCTTTTCATAGAAGTTTCTTGCAAGAATAGGAATAGCCTGCTAATGCTATACATGATTTCACTCTCCTTTTGTCTTCAGCAATTGCATAGTCAGTTATGAATTCTAATATGCGAATGGCATTCTAATAATGAGAATACCTTGCCCAGTGAGATGCTACAAAGATCCATGAGTATGCAATGTACCCACATTTGTATAACTGTTATGTCAGAACACAGAAATTACTGCAAAACAAGCTCACACCTCTGATACAAAACACTGTGGCACGAGGATGTCTCATGATGCTTGTGTTGTGCTCCAAAATAAACAGTGATAAAAAATATCACTACATGGCCACATGTAGCAAAGTGAATGAGGTTTGCACATTTCTGGATCCTTCTGATCTTGGTGAAGCTCACTTGTATGGACATTTATTTTAACATGGATTTCTGGTCTTAAGGTGCTTCATTCCTGCTAAAGCTAACATTTCTAAATGGCACAGGATACCGCTGCACAAATGCAGGTTTGAGACAGCACAGTTAGGAGCCATTTCACTTGCTATTAACAATTTGATGCTCACATTTAATAACTGTTTTCTGCATCTTGCAATGTTAAATTTATAGTCTCTTGTGGAATAATTTTAGGGCACTACACAGAGCAGGAATCTGGAAAAGGCTGGTAGCTAGGAAAGTACCATGCGAGCCAAATATATCCCCGGCATAACTAACAGGGTTGATATGAGAGATGAATTGGGCCCTATGTCTCTTTACTGCAGGGAATACTTTCTCTTGAGCCAATGTAACAGCTGCAGTGTGCTCGTGACTTAAAAAAAAAGGCTTGCTTTTTTGGCAGAGTGAGTGCACATGCCTTTGTCTTCACAGTACAGTAATTCCTATTTTTCTCAATAATTCGTACGAGGTCACTTGCACATCTCAGGTTAGTGGGTGTTTTTTTCTTATGCACTCTTCTCTAAGAGTACGTGGTGACCTACGCTTGCCTCCCCTTGAAAACATTCCTCCCTCCCTCCCTGCCCCCCCTTCCCCCCCTGATACAACAGGTGCGTTGTGCTGATGGAGCACAAAGACCTGGTGAAGTTCAGAGCATGGCTCCCACTCCAGAGCCCGCAGGAAGCACAGAGCTATCTGACAGCTCCTGTCCTGGGGCACTGAGCCCTGGTGTGGTGCCTGCACAGCACTGGGTGTCATGCTTTGGACCTGCCATATGCCTCTTCCCTTTCTTCCTAGGGGATTTGTAATGGTATCAACGTGGCTGTCTTCACTTATAACACAATGAAACAATTTTAATCAATCATAAGCTTCTTAAATTAGTAGCTATGGCTGCCTGGCATATATTAAATTGTTTGCAACTCATAGTTTTGCCAGCAAGTTAGCATTTCAGTACTGAAATATTCTTCATATGGAAAATAATGCAGGATTTCAATAAAAAATAAGGGGAGTTCCACTCCATGGCATGCTATGATACACAGTACCCCTCAGTCTCTATGTAAGCTTGTATTGCACAGGATCAAAACTGGAAGAATACTTAATGTTATACAATATGAAAGTAATGAACTTTCAGTTACCTTTGATTAACAGAAGAGCAAATGTGCAGACATTAACCTCAGAGTAAGTCACCATTGTTCAAAAAGTACTATAGTGTGAACGCAGATAGTAGCATAAATGTATACCTACTGTAAACAAAAAACACGCCTTTTTTTTTTTCAGAAGAGCTTTTGAATCATTCTAAGAGTGAAAAAAGATTTATCAAACTCAGTGACAGTGGATGGGACTATGGCAGGGTTCTTCCTGGCTCACCTGGGAGCATCTCCCGCGGAATCCCTGCTGCCCTCACACCTTGACCATCCTGTATATGCTGCTCCCATGTTTACAGACCTTCCCACCCTGCTCTCAACCCTAGAAAAGACCTTAGAACTGTGCTATCCAGTGTGGGTTGTCTGTGGTGTTTTTAACCTCACACTTGAACAGTGGTAATTTTATTTTAAATGCCCTTGATTTGCACCCTATGATCATTTATCCTCCATTTTACCCATGTCAGTGGCAGTATATTTGTATTTCATTGCAATGTACATGCTGTCCTTGTGTGCTGTGTGGTGGTTTCGTGGCTAGATCTTCTCCTCCCTGACCAGCCCCTGGAGCCACATCTGGGCTGGCGAGTGGACAGGCATGCTGGGACCAGGCAGGATTGTGTGGGGTAAGGCTAAGGAGGAGAGAGCAGGGTGAGGATGGTGCAAACAGCATCTGACTTGTGTTGGCTTTAAGTTATTTGGAGTATGCCCAGAGTCCTTGTTGAAAGGCAGTCTGTGGTAGCATTTTGATGGAGGATGCCACTGACCCCGAGCCTCACAAGAAAAGCCAAAGCTGCCCATAGGGACAGTGGTGGGGCATGCAGGAACAGCCCAGCTGCCTCTGCACATGGAGTATCGATTCACCTGCGCACAGCGACCCAGCCAGCCATCTCCTCCCAACAGCCTCAGCTTCAGCTGCCAACTGCAGACCGAGTGGTGTAGGAGACACGGCAGGACGCAGATGGGAAGGGCCATGGGCAGGCATTGAGCCAGGGTCTCTTTGAGGCTCAGCATCTGGGCAGGGTCAACCCACTCCAGAGAACTTGATCAACAGGGACACAAGCCACTCTTGACCCGGTGCCAGGGGTCAGGTAGCTCCGTGATGTGTGCGTATGTGTGTGTATATATATATATATATATATATATATATATATGTGTGTGGCTTAAATATAGCCTCTGGGACTGCACTGGATAATCATCAGACAAGGTGATGAATAAGAGAAGGGGACTGCAAACTGACCAGATTTGTGCCGTGGGTTTTGTGTCCTGATACGAACAGTAAATAAAGAGCCTGAGTGATGAACTTAAACTGTACTGCAGAATGCCAAGATAAAATAATAAGTAAAACATATACGCTTTATATAGTCTTCCTTTCCAAATATAATTTGTTCATATCTTGCTTTTTATAAAATTTTCACTTATTTAAACATGTCCTTTCTGAACAACTGGCTTTTATACTTATTTTTCACTTTGTGATTTTCAGTCAAAACCAGCTACAAAAGATCACTTTAAAAAAAAAATTGAGGCAAAAAACTTTACAGGATTTAATAGCTAATCTGTGGTACTGGACCTAAGGAAGAGATTCATTAACTACTCAATGTGCATATTTACAAATCCCACTCTTTAATCTGGTGAGCCTTATCTACTGTAGCATGTTAAGTATACAGTGCAAATATTTGAATAATCATGACATAATTGCATTGTAGTTTGTCCATGCAACCCCAGTGAAACCCGGAGGAAGGCAAGTGGTTTCAGTGAGCACAGTATTTCATTCACTGGCCAAGTAACTGGCACAACAGACTTCATTCCAACCATATCCGCTGAAAGAGATAAGTGAAAAGCATAAACAATGTTAATAGATGGATTTATTTCACTGAAGTAGGAGGCATTTTAAAGGCAACTGCTCAACAGCAAGCTTTAATGTCAATGCAGATTTAATGAAGTCAGAATACATTACATCACTGGGGATTGTATTTGCAGATGTAAACAAGCATAGTTCCACTCCCTTAGCTAGAGCTTCACCAGTCTACAACTTCTAGCCTTGAAAGATCTTACAAAATACTCTCAGATGTTTCTCCTTTCTTCCTCTTCTGTTTCTTTGTAGCCTAAGACAAGTTCCTCCGGATTTTTTCCCCTCTACATCTCTATTCTTCCAGTAGATACAATGATTCTCTTCTTCCTCTCTACTTTGGTCTCTTCAGGTTTCTCCAGGAACCTTTATTTTTGTGTGTTTCATAGAATATTGGAATAATCTGGGCTGGAAGGAATCTCTGAAGGTCATCCAGGCCAACCTCCTGCTCAAAACCAGACTAATTTCAAAGTTAGTTCAGGTTGCTCGGGGCTTTCTTGTCCAGCTGAGCTTTGAGTATCTATAAGGATGGAGACTGCGCCATCTCTCTGTCCTTGTTCCAGTGCTCAGCCCCTCATCTGAATTTTTAATTTTAATATTTTGTGATGTATTTTTGCAGTTCTGCTCCTTTAAACAGCTTCCATAATTCTTCACCTTTTCTTTGTCTCTCTGCCTGTCTCTACACTTCTACCTCTTAAAGCTGCAGCAAACATCCCATTTCCACGCTTTCTGAATTTTCTGAGGTACTTATACCTCTTCATAATAGAAATACACCCCTTCCTTTGATATACAGGGTTCTATTTAGTCCTCACAAGGCTCAAACTGATGCCATATGGGTAGAGGTCATGTTGAATGACCGCAGCTTATTGCCCAAAGCCATTCAGGTAACATGAATACTACTAGAACTGCCAAAACCCCACTTACTCTCCTAACACAGCTAACCCATCTTGCATTTGAAAATCAGACTTGTGCCTAATACCTGTAGAGCTTCAGGGGTTTCTGAAAGTGCAGTAGTTGCCAAGTATATAAAGGTGTTAGATTGGAATGCCATACATTGCCTGAATCACCAGATTCGATTTTACAAGTTTTCTTCTTATTTAGGAAGAAAAAACAAAGAAAAAAAGAAGAAAATTGGCTCCATTGGCACTGGATTTTGAATATAGTCCCATGGCACTGCCAGGAGCCATGGGAACAATGCTGACAATCTAAATAAATGCTGCCAATTTTAAACTGATCTAAAGAGTCAATCTTTAGACAGAGATTGTCTTTAGTGTTTACTATAGAAGAGCTGGTGCTTCATTCTGATGGAGAATACAGTGAAAGGTGAGCACATTAAAATGGGATTTAAGAAAAGGAATCTTACTGTTGGTAAAATATTCACATTTTGAAGAAAATACTGAAAATATATACTTAAATGCATACATAACTGTTAGAAAAATGAATCATCATGCTTTCAAGTGGGCTACAACAATGCTTTGTCCTCTAAGTAAGAACATTGAACTTTGTCTTCTCTGATGCCTAAAGTTTCTCTCTATTTTTAGAAAAAAATAATTTGGCAAATCATAAACAAGTGAACCATAATGTCTTATTTGGTGGGTGTTTGGCTATGCTTGATGAAGTAATGCCCATTTATTTCATCACTGATGACAGACTAAGGAAAGAGATAATCTGCTGTGCCCTGACACTCTGACTACTCTTTGAATAAGTGAGATTCTAAAACGTGGCAAATTCTCTTTGGCTGGAGGTGTGCACAGGCATGTGCGACAGATGCTCCTCTGAATTTAATTGTTTCTCATTATTCAGGCTTTTCAGAACAGTCAGTAAAATCGAAGCATTCATCCTTAAACTTTTCTCTACTACTATGTGAGCACCCCACATGTTAGCTTTCTGCAATGGAACATCTCAACCTACTACAAAGATTTTGCTGTCATGCTTCTGAGACGGTGAGGACAAAGATCTCGCCACCCACCTCCTATGCTTTCTCACCCCTCAATGCTCAGAACTGGGGTTTTGTTTATATCTCAACAATCAGTCTTCTCCAGTGGAAGCAGTTTAAAAGAAATAGTTTGGAACCCCGCTTCATTGTTGGATTGCTTTGATATTCATGGTATTTGGAGACGTAGGCTTTCTGTTTGTTGTTGTTTTGTGGAAGTCTTCAGATTTCAAATACTTGTTTCTCATCGCATAAGAATGTATTTCCACCAAGGGTCAATACTCTCAGATTATCCTGGATAAGTACACCGATCTACTTTGGAACAATCCAGACATCCCTTCTACAATCCTGGATTCTTGACAGAGAACATCTGACTACTCTAGCAGTGAAGGTTCTTCCAGTTCTACTCACCTTCATTCAAAGCCTGATCAACTCATCCCCTCATTTCAGAAGAAAGCATGTCCTCCAACTTTCTTTCTATCTTAGAAGATTCCTGAAGCAGCAGATGACAGCAAAACAGCTTTAAGACATGAAAGACACTTCAAGCTCAAAGGCCATCCTTGAGGTCATTTTGCTTTGACAGAGTAGTCATGGGCCGCTCTTGTACCCCAGTAAGAACAGAGGAAGAGGCTGGATGAGCTTGGTTCTACCCATGCAGCAACACCTCCAGCCACACAATAAGCAGGTTACCACTTCTCAAGTTGTTCACGATGTCTTGGCCATCAGTGCACTGCTGAACAGATACACTGAACACAGTTATTTGCTGAGATTTCACAGAGCTCTCTTTAAACCCTATTTATGACTCACTTTTTGCTGAAGCAGACAAGAAAAGCTAGAGACAAAGCACTACAGAGAAGACAAAAGGAATATTTGGGTGGAAAAAAGGTGCATGTATGTTGCACATTTTCTGGACAGCGTCGGTGGCCAAATAGACAGATCTCACTGCCTGTGTTGACTAGACCCCCATCCAGTTTGGAAACCTAGATCACCGTAGGCATCTGCATCACATAGATGATTGATGCTGAAAATGGTTCTCCCATCTTTAACAGCAATTAGTCATCAACTAAATGGATTCTCCAGCTTGGGGAATTAAGGCTAGCTTCCTTCCCATCCCACTCCCCCCCCAGATGTAGGTTTAAACACAGCTGTAACAACTATATTTGAGGATGAAAGAACTAAAAGCTACGTTTCATTAGAACAAATTCCAGAACTGCTTGTTTTTTCTTGGAAAGGAACTGCTGTAGACGTTCAAGGATTGCCGGCATACAGCCTCCTAACAACCATTTTTCAGTACGGTTGATAATCCACAGGCTGCACAAGGGATGCAGGGCTCCCTGAGTGCTGGGACAAGCAGTTTTACCCGAGACTTTGCCCGGACAGAATAATCTAAGCCGGGGAACACGGTGCTTAAAGAAAACAAGTCCAGCCTGTGGACACCATGGCGTCAGAGACTGCCTCGAGATCTCCTTCCTTCGAAGCTGCGTGTGGAAGTGTCATCACCCTGGAGCTGACGTGCCGGGGAAGGTGATCGGTGGGGTGTGCACCGGCAGCGCGGAACCTGAGGGGACACCCCCGAACCCCACAGCACCGTCTTCGCCTTTCTCAGGGTGAGTTGGGCATCGCTGGGCTTCTGAAAAGTCTTTTCCTCTTTATTTCCCTCTACCTTTTCCTCTTTCTCACCTCTCCCGAGCTCTCGGGCCAGACGCAGGAGCCGCCGTGGGGAGAGGGGAGTGGCGGGCGGAGGGAAGGGCCGCGGGGGTCCCCGGACACCCCCTCCCGCCCCGGGGGTGCTGAGGGCCCGGCCCGGGCGGGCGGCGCGCAAGGGGGAGGTGCCGCAAGGCGGCCGCGCGCGGGGGTCTGCCCTCCGCCATTGGGCAGCTCCTGCCCCAGGGGCGGGCCGGGCCC